>CM041641.1:1993106-2127067 GCA_023333625.1 Bothriochloa decipiens | reverse complement strand
ACTCCGACACTGTGGATTTCCCTTCGTGGAAATCAAGGTCGTTTCAGCAGCGTTTTCTGCCGTTGTAATGCTTGCCCTCACACAGACCTAGCTAGTCCCCTCTCGCTGACTTCCTGGACCCAGCTGAGCCCCCATCGGTGACCTGGAGCTTCCTCTGGCCACTTGATCGGCCCGGAGCCGTGATCGGCTGTCCGCCGGCCAACTGCTTCCACCGCTCCTCTATATAAGCAAGCCCTACTGCATCTAGGTTTCCTCAGATCACGCCGCCGCCTTGGTGGCTTACCAAACCACACCACACCACTGCCAATTTGGAGGAGAAGGGGAGGAAGGACAAGAAGAAGGCGGGGAGGAAGGTCATAGAGCGGTGTAGGACACCGCCGCCATAACTTCATGGTGTAGGACAAGAAGAAGGAGGAGTCGCTGGAGTCGAGGAAGGAGAAGTTGTACCACAAGCTCGGTGTCATCTACATCCTTCTGCCTCACCTACGTCGGAGCCGCTCACCGCCAAGATGAACCACACCTCCTTTCCTCTTCTGCGCCGGTGAGCACCACCATGATCCCCTGTTCCAACCCCGTCCCTTGCTTTCGGCCATGGCGTCCCGTACCGGGACGCGTAGGCCAAGGTCACCGTCGACCTCTTGGACACACGCACATGCGCACACACAGACCAGCCAGGCCACAAGGAACCACGGCGTCAGGAGGACGCCGGGCCGGACTGCCGCCATGCCCATGGCCACGACCATGTCTCGTCGCGGCGAGGCCCTCTTGCTGCCACATGGATGAGCCTTGTGTTTCTTTGACTCCAGATCTATGTTCGCCTCAGTGTGGCGCACTCCATGCACATGCTAGCCCTCTAGATGCCATCTCGGAAGCCCTGGAGCTTGAGACCATGCCGGCGCGGTGCCGCCCTATAGCGCCGCCGTGCCGCGCTGTTTCCCATCGCATCCGGTTTCTTCGAAGGTCAAGATCACATTGTCGAGCTCCACCGTGAGGTGCTGCATCTAGCCGTAGAGCTGATGAAGACCGCAGGATAGCCCGTGGTGCCCGAGCCACATGTCGTGACCCGCCGGAGCTTCACCATGGGAGTAGCTACCCGCGCGGACTCCACCGTCGGAGATGGTCATTTCCAGCTAGCCAAATAGATGCTAGGGAACCTCAATCGCATTCTCATGCATCGAATTGAGCCTGGAGCACCTCCCTGACATGCCACCGCCGTACTCTGACGCAGTCATGCCACCATCGCCGTGGCCAGGACAGCTAGGAGCTCTGCAGCCGCCATCTTGGGCCTCAGCTTGCTCGCCGGACCGCCACAGAGCCTAAGCGCTCGCCGACCTTGGAAGAGAACCGCCACAGCGCCCTAGTGTGTGAGGCCTCCGTCTGCCAGTTGTTGTTGCCGTGGGCAGCCGCCGTGGAAGGTCCGCCAGGGTAGCTACCGGTTAAGCTGAGATCGCCGTGTCCCACGATGCTATGTTGTTGGTTGATGAGGCTAGAGAACCGCTGTGGCGTCGATTGCAAGACCTCGCTGCCGGTGAGCCAACGCCGTCACGGCGGATCAAAAACAGAGGAAGGGGATGAGAAGAGGATCGAGTCACTGGTGAAGATAGACACAGTCCTCATGGACCAGAGCCACTACAGGCAGGACCCAGCTAGAGCCGGTGCACCATGAACCGGTCCGAGAACCGCATGGACCTGAGGACTGACCCTGCACTCGGCTCACATGGACCTAAGTCACTGCTGGTGGACCCAAATGAATCGGTGCACCGTGGAACGAGCGTCGTGGACTGAGCCCGTTTGAGATTCAGATGCATGACATGGCAGCACTAGAGCGTGCCATGTGGCGGGCTGAGCCTGGCCCATGTCTGGCCCATCCGGTCAATAACGACCCATTAACGGCCCAATAACGGCCCATGTTGACTTTGACTTTGACCGTTGACCGAGTCAATGCTAACGTCAGCAGGTGACGTCATCCTGGTCCACCTGTAATTGCCGACGTCAGCATGATGTCATCAACCACATCAGCCTCTGTACTGATACTATTGGACCCATGAGTGACACGTGGCCCAATCCCGTGCTGCCATGTGTCAGCCCCAGAATAATCCAATCCTTTTCTTTTTCACAATATACGTAAATCTTTAAAAATCATAACTAATTCATACGAGCTCAGAAAATTATAATCCAAGTATTCAAATTTTTTATAAATCGAGCTCTACCTATTTAAGCTATGTTTGAGTGCATTTGGGTCTTTTCACTGTTCATTGGTTCTCTGTGCTAATCTATAGGGCTCGCTCCCGCGACCATTACTTTCGGTTTTTAGAGTCGGGGCGAGGACCGGTCTGACGACGATAGTGACCACTAGGGAAGGTCTGGAGACAACGTCAGTGAAGGTGCCATATCCCACCCAACCTCGTAGATCCTATTACGCATGGCTAATATAGTTCTGCTAGTGCTTTATATTTCTGTAACACAACCTGCTCGTCTGTGCTAGGATTGCACGGTAGAATAATACTTGATAGCCCATGCCTTGTCGTAACCTTTCACTGGCTTACCCGCTGTTAAGATAGCCACGTGCTTATATGCTCTTGTTGCTATATATATACTTCACTCGCTTACATTTTGATGCGATTTGATGAACCCCTGGGAGGGTTTGGCTGGGATGCCAGGCTCGATGGATGTGTTGGTCTTGATGGGCTGGTGAGTTGATGATGTGTATCTGGGTATGGGGTCGAATTGTATGGAAGGGTATAGGGTGAGGGTTGAGTCGATCGAGTTGAGAACTACGATGAGCTTATGGAGTGAGTCTTATCGATGATGCAACCTAGGTATCTCCGTTCATCTACCTGTGACAGGTACAAAATGTTGAGTAAGAGAATCCTTGGGTGTGAGCCTCTGAGGGGTGGAGCCCGGGATGAAGGTGTCGTGGTAGCACATTAAGAATCAACCTTGAAGGAGATATCCTGGCTTGGTAACACCTAGAAACTGTTGCGCTGGTAACCGGATCATAGGAATCCTTTGCTTTCCACCCGCTCTCTACTGGGAGGGAGATGGCCGAACCGCTGGATAGATCGATGCCATTACTATCAGGCGAGCATGTGTTGGAAAGGTAGGAGCATGTGAGTTTCACACCCTTTTGAGACGATCATGATGCTCTGTGAGAATGGGATCATGAGATAGACTCTTCACAGTATCAGCCACTCTAAGGGCGTCCCAGGGCAAAGAGGTAGGATGGTATCGTTCTATGGCAGTAGGCGCCCAGAATCTGCCTAGGTGATGATCAGCATCGATGATGGCTATCTGGTGGATTAGTGAAACCTCTGCAGAGTGTATGGTTGATTGATTGATACATTTGCCGAATTCTCGGCTATGGACCTTTCATGTGTTCTGCTTGCACCGGACTAGTGAGTGGAGTGTTATACCTTCCCTAGAGAGTGTTTTCTGACCATGAGCCAGGTTGAGGGTTACGGCCCGCTGAGGTAGGCCAAGTGGGAGTTGGCCTGTCGACATGAGTCTGAGATGGTGATGGTGGTTCTGGGTTTGTGATTCAGAGATGGATGGATGTTGGTGGATGGATTTGGGAATGGGAATGAGTTAAAACTTGTTTATTATATTATTTATATACATGATCACTTGCATAGGAAGTCCCAGCCTTTATAGGTTCTTTTGATTATATCCATGATTTGCATCCAATTTCCACAAAGTAAAGCATAGGGTGGGAGTGGCCAGTACATATCGTACTGATATTTTAGCACACAGGTTCCAGGAGTGAGTACTCTTCGGAGGAGTATGATATTTGAGGGTCTTGTTCCTGTGCTCAAATTTGGAGAACGATCGCTTTCGCATCTTTCAGGCTGTTTACTTTATGCTGCATGAACTCTGATTCCGCCAAGTAGCAATGTAATAAATTTGTAACTCTCTCTATTGCCCTCTTATTACGATGTATGGATTTTGATAATCAACTGTTATCAGGAAATATGATTTAAACGGTCATATTTCACTTCGACTCTATGGATTTCCCTTCACGAAAATCAAAGTCGTTTTAGGCGTGGATGAAGAAATAGCATTGAGCTGTCTCAGGGGAATGGATGGCGAGACAGAGTGTCTGCCGCCTGGTTGGAAGCTCCCAGTTTGTAGACCATCTTGTATTGGAGGCTGGCCAGCTTTGCGTATAACTTGAGCTGCCATGGGGTGTGAAGATGCTGATCAGTGAGATGCACTAGGCTGCGTTGATCGGTAAAAATCACGAACTTTGCATGCTATAGATAAGAGTGCCACTGCTCGACAGCTACTAGGACAGCCAAATACTCTTTGTCATATGTGGAAAGACCACAGGTGCGAGGGCTGAGAGCTTTACTAAAAAAAGCGAGAGGGTGCCGAGGGTGCCCATCCTGGAGAAGAACTGCTCCCACGCCAGAGTCACTTGCATCAGTCTGGATGGAGAACGGTTTTGGAGAAATTTGGCAGTGCCAGTACTGGAGCAGATACTAAGGCCTGTTGCAAAGTAGAGAACGTTGTGTCATGAGCTGATGTCCAAATGAACAGGAACCCTTATTGAGTAAGTCAGTAAGAGGACGAGCCAAAACTGCAAAGTGGTGAACAAACTTGCGATAGTAATCTGCCAGACCTAGAAAACTACGCAATTTCACATTTTAGGGCACTGGCCAGTTGCAAATGGACTCCACCTTGCTGGGATCGGTAGAGATTCCATCTACACCGATCACATGTCCCAAGTATGCTATGCTTTGCTATGCAAATCGGCATTTGGACAGCTTGACTTGCCATTTATCGTGAGCTAGAAGCGGAAGGACCTGACGAAGGTGGACAATATGCTCTTGAAAGGAACTGCTGAAGACCAGAATGTCGTCGAAGAAGACGATGGTGTAGATGCGCAGGACAGGCCAGAGAGTATTATTCATGGCCCCTTGGAAGGTGTTAGGAGCGCCAGTAAGACCAAAAGACATGACTGAGTACTCAAATTGTCCCCAGTGCGTTTGAAACACAGTCTTGAATTCCTCTCCCGGGGCAAGCCTGATCTGATTGAAACCGGCCTAAAGATCAAGCACCGAAAACCATTTGGCGTGGGCAAGTTCGTCTAGCAACTCATCGACTACGGGAATTGGGAATTTGGACTTCACTGTGAGAGCGTTCAGCTTGTGGTAGTCAACACAAAATTGCCATTCCCCATCTTTCTTACGGACCAGCAAGACAGGTGAAGAAAAAGCACCGGTACTGGGATAGATGATCTCGGACTGAAGCATCTCTATCACTTGCTTCTCTATCTTAGACTTCAACACCAGTGTATAGCGGTATGGGAGAGAAGAGATAGGAGTGGCGCCTGGAATCAAGGAAATCCGGTGGTCACAATGGCGTCGAGGTGGCAACCCTGTAGGCTCAGCAAAAACTGAAGCAAATTCGTCGAGCATGAACTGCACTTACGGGGCAACCGTTGAGGATGGACCCACCGCTGCATCACTGGCAATGCTGTAAACTTGAACAACAGAAGTCTCCAAATTTGGTGGCTGAGCACCCTGCAGCAACACTTGCGTAGCACCATAAGGAATAGCAATCCATTTTTGAGACCAATGAACCTTCATAGGGAAGAAGGCCTCTAACCAGTCCATGCCAATGACCATATCATAAGTGGCAAGGGGCACGACTTTGAGGTTGGAGTGGAAATCATACCCTTGCACTGACCAGACTGCCATGGGAATCTCCTGAGTGCATTGCACTGTATTGCCATCGGCCACCTTGACGGAAACAGGGGACTGCAGAGCATGGACATCCTGAAGCTTCTGCGCCACGGACTCAGAGATGAATGAATTGGTACTGCCAGAGTCCACAAGAATCAGGACGTCTAAACCTTCAATCACCCCCTGAAGCTGAAGAGTCTTGAGAGCGGTAGTAGCAGTAACCGTTGCAGAGGATAGAGCCATGAAAATCTGAGATGGTGTAGTAGTTTCTTCAGGAGCTCAAAATCATCTTGGCAAGCTGACCAGACCTCCTGGAGAGCATGTAGCTGCAGAGCAGGCGCACATTTGTGGCCTGGTTGCCATCGTTCACCACAATGGATGCAAAGACCGTGCGCCTTGTGGTAATTGTGAAGAGATAGGAACTTCTCGTCCAGCGGGTGAGCTTGGGGGCGATGATCCTCTGGAGGACGCATGTCCTCTCCCGGCTAAATACCGCCCGGGCGAGGAGCAGGAGACAGTGCTGGGGGTGCACCGCATGTAGCCACTCCCCTTGGATAACCAGCACCGTTAGCTCGGTGAACTTCACACCGTCTCTCGGGCTCCAGGGCCTCCTCCTGTATAAGAGCAAGGGTACACGCAGAGTCCAAATCCTTGGGACGATGAACATAAAGTATTGCTCGAATATCATCATGAAGCCCATCGATGAAACATTGCACATAAGCTACATGATCAGGGTTGGGAGTGTAAGCTGAGAGGTGTTCAATGAGATCAATAAAGCGATCCATGTAATCCTGGACAATGGAGGTTTGTTTGATGTGAAGGTATTGGCGTTGGAGAAGTTCATGCTGATCACGGCAAAAACGTTCATGAATCATGCAACAGAAATTAGGCCAGCTCTTGTCCACCATTTTGCGTTCCACAGACTGGAACCAGCACCGGGCAGGACCAATGAACTACATAGTAGAGCACTTGACCCAGATAGAAGGATGGACGAAGTACATATCGAAGCAATTCTATGCACAAGTCATCCAATATTGCGGATCTTCACCATCAAATTTTTGGAAAGGCATCTTAGGTATGTGGCCGAGATCTGGGTTGTGCATGTTATGGTGTGCGAAGTCTGGTTGTGATGGGATGCATGAGGAGGGGGATGACCTACTGGCACAGGATAAGCATCGCAATTCGAAGTATGAGGATGGGTATGATTCATACCATTGGCCGGTGTCACACTCCATTTTTAAGGATAAAAATAGAATGTATAAATAGCCTTATATGCGTCGTAGGAACAGTCACACATATAAGAAGACAAATTACACAGAGTATCATCACCCTGTTTATTACATAGCGAACCAATATTCATTACAGAGTCTTGCACATAAATAAATAAATAACTAATAGATATCTTTATTGCGGAAGCTTTCCACAGAGACACGTCAACTGGTGAACACCAAGCCTAGTACTCATCATGATAGCTCTCATTCTAACCTTCATCTGTTACCCATCTGGGATTTTCCAAAATTGAAAGTAAAGCAAGCGTAAGTACACAACCGTACTCAACAAGCATAACATGGGTTAATGAGGCTCAATTAGCTGACACTATTTGATTGTATTTAGCTTTTATAATATTATCAACTTGAGCAATTAAGTAGCATCAAGGTAGCAAGTATTTCCCAAAACCATCATGATGAGTGTCTCATAAATGAATAATAAACACAACAGTAGATGAATGAACATTTTAGCATGACAAGAGAGATCATCATTAGTGTAAGGATTCCAAGGCCGCTCGTGTCCTTGAGCAAGGCTAGTATACCAGTTTATTAAACTCTGCGCAGAGGTGTACACTTTCATTGTGAGTCATGAGTTACCCTTTTTCCCGAGGCGGCCAACCTCTTAGCCCACTACCAAGGAAGACCGGCAGGGTTCACTATGAAGCCTTTCAAAGTTTCGTCTAACATGTTAGGGCCGCTGAGGTTTCTGTGCCCTACGAATGTAGTATCCCCCTTCTGATGGCACAAAACCGCAGCCTATATGCATGCAGACAGGGATCCAACTACACCCAACCCGAAAGACACCCCTCTTGCGCCATTAAGGAAACCGCTAGCAAGCTAGAAAAGGTCCTCATACTGAGCTAAAGCCAGAGCCATATAGCCCTCACAGCTGTACTGTAAATCCCAGAGGTTCTGTTACTGATTAGCCCTCAGGTTGTTAAAATTCATTATTACTGTTCATGACACAATTACTCATCAAGTCGCAAGATCATGATATTCATTTAAGCACTAGTATCATGGCTACCCAATGCAACCCAATGGTGTCAAGGAATCAACATAACAATATCTAGTTATAATCTCTAGGGTCATCAAATGGACACATGCAAATGTAGTATTTATTTAGAGTGCATAGGTAACAAGGAAGATCCATGCTATACTTGCATTGATTCACAAATTCTTGCTGGTCCGGCTGATCCTCAAAGTAACCTTGCTCAATAAAACCCTCACCGTCTGAACTCGACATTAACAATCAACACCAAGCAATCCAATCGAGCATACATACACGAAGCAAACCAAGAGTTATTAGAGGAATAGTACACCAATGTCATTAAAATAGAATAAAATATTTATAAAACTATTCTACTCACTGCTATGATCACACAGACGTCAAGTTCACAACGGCAAAGTTATGAATTTTCAAAGATTTCCTATAGATAAATAAATACATTAAATATGGACTAAAAATATAAAGTTTCCAAAATACTTCAATAGTGGCATCACTGTGTAGGTTATGAAATTATGAATCTAACGAAATTTGAACAGACCCAAACGGAGTTAAAACGTGAAAGTTATGGCCTAAACAATATTAGGGTCTAAACTTCAAAAGTCAGGGTTGAAAACTAAATATTTTTGAACTGCTAAGGACTAAATAGTAATTAAGGAAAAAGACAAGGACTTTTCTACAAAATGCCAGCGACGGCCGGGCGTTGACGGCGTTGACGCCACATGGCGGCATGGGAGCGCTTGGGTTCATGGACCGGCTGTGGACCACGGCCGTGGAGTGAGTCCATCGGTCCACCGTGGACCGAGCGGTGTCGGCCGCCCAGAGAACAGCTGCCGGCGGCGGTGGCTCGCCGGCGAGCAGTGGTGCGGCATCTACGGGACATGACAGCCTACCCGAAGGACACGGGGAGACGTGGTGCGAGCTCACAGACCCGAAGGTGGGGTCAATGGCGGCAGCGGGTGACCGGAGGCGGCTCCGAGCGACGGCGGCGCCATCGGCGGCGATCGGTGCTCCTAAGGTGGCGCACGGGGAAAGTGAGAGTAGCCACGGAGGGCATCTTCATGACCCTCGCGTTCCCACGGAGCTCGTTGCGTGCTCACCTTGACGGCTAAGGCGGTGGGACGAAACTCAACGGCGGCAGCGGAAATCGACGACAACGGCGGCTAGGGTTCCGACGACTCGGCGAAATCCGACGGCGGCTAGGGTTAAGGTGGCGGCAGCATCCTAGGGTTAGGGCGGCGCACTCAGGCATTGCCCTTTATAGCCACGGGGATCCTCGGGTGGCGTGCCCGAGACGGCTTCGGCGACGGCGGGCGCGACGCGGAGCGGAGCAGCGGGCGACGGCTGACGAGTGGGCCCGTAGGATGGGACCCACCTGTCGGCGAGACGCGGTGGAGTGACAGCTTGATGGGCCGGCCTGTCGGCCCAGGATGGAAGACACGCAGCCGACGGTTGTGCGGGCTAACTGGGCCGCTCGGCCCAAGATGGCGGTAGGCGCGCGCTGCGCTTGGCGGGCTGGTTGGCGGGCTCGCGGCCTGTCGCACGGCAGGGCTGGCCTGGCTGGCCTATGGCCGCCGGTGGCCAGAGCTGGCCGCTGTGGCCGGCCGCTGCTGCCGTTGCCTTGGCCATGGCTGGCCAATGCTGGCCATGGCTGGCCGGAGGTGGCCACTTGTGGCCAGGGTTGGCCATACTTGGCCAGAAGGGGCTAGGGTTGGCCAGGGTCCTCTAGGGAGCAAAAGTTAGGCAACAAGTTCAAACAACCATCAAAAACTTGTGCAACGGTATGTATGCACATACATGTATCTAGCCCGATATATTTTTAATTTATTAAAATATTTATTTTGCCTATGTTAAATGCCCACCAAATGCAAAATTAAATCATTTTTGACTATTTAAAAACATGCCAAAATTTAGGGTGTTACAGTCGGGCATGGCACTATGGTCGTTACCGATCCATAGGCCGGAACCCGTTTAGCGGATTCGACGCAGTGCCCGTTGGGCCAGTCGATCGTGATGCCGGCAGGTGGGCGTGCGGCAGTCGACTCATCGTGCGCCGGCCATGGATGGTGTGGTGGCCGCGCAGTACCTGAGAGTTCCGCTCGACGCAGATGGAACCCAAGGTTGTCGATGTGGCCGTCGATGAACGGGCGCCAGTCGTTGAGAGCATCGATCGCTGCTTCCAGATTCGCCACCCGTGCGTCGCGCTCGTCCTTGCAGTCCACCGCATGAACACACTCGAGGTCGAAGAGGCGTTGATTGAACTCGGAGAGGCGGGCGTCGAAGTGGCCGCCCCAGTTGTCGGCGACGATAGAGGCGGTGTATTGTTCGTTGGAGAACTCCTCCAGAGCCCCGATCCGGCGCTCGAAGTTGTCGTCGCGCTTGTCAATCGCCGCCGCCGCATCAGCAAGCCGACGATCCACACGCTCCCAGCGATCCGCGACGCGCGCGTCGAGCTCCTCGAACCGCTTGAGCATCTCCTCGAGCGATTGCTTGATGACCGGGTCCATGGCGCCCCGGGCTCGCTGGAGGCGGGTAAAATGAGGATGGGTGTGCGGCGCAGGCTCCAGAACACTGCGGCGCGTAGGATCTTGTCTCTATTGCCAGGTATGTTAGCAACTCGCAGTATATTTGGCCGAACTCCGGCCAACACACTCACCGCCGGTGACCAACGAGGTCCCGGTTCTCTCTCTCTCTCTTCAGTTTTTTACTTCTCTTACAAGATAGATAGATGGGAGACAAGCTCCACCGCACTCTCCTTATCTACTGCCTGAAGTAAATCCCTTCTTGGGCCTCACATCGGTTACAAGCCCATTCGGGGCTGTGGGCTCTTACATTCTTCTTGCGGGCTCGCTTGCTCCTCCGTGGCTCCTCTTGGTTCTTGGTGCGGCCCAGGTGTGGTGCTGTAAAAAATCCCTTTTTGTTTATGAAGCTTTGGCTTCTCAATTCATTAGCTTTTACATACAAACTATGGCATCCAAAAATAAAGACATAATCTACATGGCACCGAGAATGCAGTTAGGACATGTACCGTGGTGGGTGCTTGTAGGAAAGCTTGCTGACAAGCCATATGCTTACAGCGTGGACGAAATGTTGAGCTTTGCATTGCTTCAGGTGTTTGCTTGCTAATAGGATAGTAGTGCTTATTATCATATTTCAGTCAGAATTTTTTTCACTTCAGTGGTCAATGATTCGGCTTATACTAATGCCTCTCGAACACTCATGGCCAACCATGTTGCAACCACACAAACGGCGGTTCGGTTGGTGTTAGCGTGCAGCAGGTGACGCTGGTTCCATTCAGGACAAGATTGCCGAGTTGTCAGACAGAAATTGGAGGGTGATCATCAATCCCCTCGTTGAGCTGCTGATCTGAATCTGATTGATAGTATGCTTGACACATTTGGGACCCCTACTAGTCTACTACTACACCTACATGTGCTGCAGTGATGATGAGCTCATCGCACATTAGTACTATGCGTCACTGTTTGCTGAAGCATCCATAGCCAAGTACTCTTGCGTGCCAGTGTGGGCAGTGTTATGGATGACGTATGGAATATGAAGTAAAACGAAATTAATCACAGTGGAGATACAGGATTTAACGTGGAAAATCTCTCCAATACGAAGGGAAAAAACCACGGGCACCAGCCAGCAACAATCTCACTATCTTAAGAGTTTGGGTTATACGCCTGTGGCGGCTTACAAGATAATCTAGTCTCCACGAAACCCTACGCTCCGGCCCAAGTCTCCGGCGACGGGCCTCCGCTTCGCTCCGTCAGAAGCCGGCTTATATCCTGGAGTGAATTTGGAACAACTCCAACAGGCAGCACTGATGACTGGGGAGGAAAAAGTGCACGGCAGTTTCCTTCCCAAGGCTCACAGCCTCTTGCGAGCAGTTTTCAGACTTGGCGTCCAGGTCTGAAAAATTCTACGATCTACAACAGATAGCGGCGGAACTTGGCATTATTGAACCCATTGCGAGGAATGAGGGGCTGAATCTGACAGGATGGTGGACTACTCGGCGCAAGTGGTGCACTTTTTCTTCACCTCAACATCAATCCTACCTCTCCCCTTCCGACGTTGCAATCGAAATTCAAAACCTCTTCCTTTCTTTGAATCCTGCACAATGGTTTTGAGCTTTACTGTGGTACTTCCAAGTAAGAGTCGATCATTTCTCAGATAAAAAATATATTTTTTATTTCTATAAAATAGGATAAGTGATGTAAGTTTTAATATAAAAAATTGTTTTTCTCGATTTGATTGATACTTGCAAGATCAGACTGACATGACAAATCTTTTTTCTTTATTTTGTATCTTCTGACTTGATAAATTTTGACTACCATATCATGTTTACATGTGATATGATTTGCATGTGTACCTACCTGGTTACCTGATAAGCATTGCCCTTGATTTTTTTCAAATATGGAAATGGATTCTTGTTTTAATGTATGCATTTAGCTCCGACGGTGTCCTCTGGCGTGCTTGCATTATTGCTGTTGTTTATTCTCAACCATATTCCTTACACGCATCATGTCTGGGGCCATTGACCACATGTCTGTGTACTCCGTTTGCTCTGTACACAATACAAGAAAACACAAGTTGCTCTGTGCAATAAGAAACTGGAGGAATGTAGCTGGAATGGAGAAGCACGAGGCTGGTTGCCGTATAAGGAACCGACGAAGATGGAGGATAAAGGAACCACCAACAGCTCATATATACGGGGTTTTTTCATACAGAGTTACAGACAGCAAACCAATGCTGTCCAAGTCATACACACACAGAGAGAAGACAGAGTGACAGGCATAATACAACGATCGAGTCCACTTGGCCGTAGTTTTCAGAGAGTTCAACGTCGAGAGGCTGCAAAGCTGCACATTCTTCAGATCACGACGCAGCACATCAACATTCTCGGAAAGGAAAAAAGGGGCATATTTAACGTCGAAGCTGGAATAAGTTCAGCACTCGTTTCTGAAGAAATGGAGCAGGATGCATCGGCAGTCGCGTTCAGAGTTCTGAACTTTTCCAGCGAGGTGAGCAGGAACCTCACCCTTTTGGGACCATACTAACTGCCACGGTGGCACGGTGTCGATCACCTACATCCCAAAAAGTTCCCTAAACGAACAATTTTTCTCTTGATCTGCCAATAATATAATGTGGCTTAATGGCTTATCTTTGTCGTCAACACTGGTTGGATTCAGCAATAATGCACGTACAACTTGTATACTACTATGTATTATTGTAGCTGGTCCTTTCTGATTCAGAATTCCACATGGCGGCTGACTCGGATCCATCCCGTGCCCACAACTAATCGTTAAAGTGCAGTGTGCAGACCGCGCAAGAAATGCTGCAAGTTGCTCTATACGAATTGAAGTCATGCGTGACTGAGTAGTAGCAACCAGCAGCCAACTGCCAAGTGCAGATTGCCTGCCCGCCTGCCTGCTCTCTCCATGGCAAATTGGCAAAATTGTGCAGAATCTTGTCGCTCTGAATTTCAGTTTTCCATCTTTTGAAATTAGTTTAATTTTTTTTAGGTTGAACATGAAACTCAAAGTATTCTCTATTTTGGCCAATCTGGATGGCTTGGTTTGGTCGGTGTTTCTGTGGATCACAAATTCACTGCTGAGGCGACTCCAACCTAGCCTCACACGGATCGACCTGATCATTTTTTGGGATCAATCGATCACTTCTCAACTCTGCAGTCCTACATTTCTCGCAAAATATCACGTCCTTCGTCACCTATAACCACTCGCAATTATTAAAAAAATATAACCACTAGCCATGAATGGATCATATTCATATGTACTACGCGAGAGCATCGCTCTGATCACTGACAGCGATCGATAGAACGCGTCACCGGCACCTGGGGCCGCTGGGTTTTGCTAAGCCACAGATCAGAAGCCCTAGAACCTTCTTCGTATCATTATCAACCACCACGATCATCCACGTCACCAACAAAAATCTATTTCACACATCACGTTTGGTATGACATGTAACCATAGTACTACCACCACCATTTACAAGCAACTGTGGAGCTCAAACATCATCTACAATGGCGCATAATGAAACAAAACGAGGTACCATGCATGACAGCGACCACCCACTCACCTCCAGCCACCATTAGGGCCGCGGCCATGGCCTACAGGTCGAGATCAGCCGGCGCTGATGGCGTGGTTTGCTTTTAATCAATATACACCGGAATGCGTGGCGCACATGGGCACGTACAATACCAGGACAGCCCTCTTCTCTCGGCCTCACATTGCCACGCTGGACCCACGAGCGGCGGCGTCCGACGTGGAGCCGGCCAGCGAGGCGGTGGTGGGGTCGTGCTGGCCGGTCAAAGGCGGCGGCGGCGTCGTCGTCGCGGCCGCGCAGGCGAGCCGGGCCGGCGCGCCGAGCGCAGCGTCCACGACGGCGTCGCTCCACCGGTCCTTCATCGCGCGGTTCAACCGCGCCACGAAGCCCTCGCGCCGCGCCTCCAGGTGCCTCAGGAGCGCCGTCGACATGCTGCACCCGTGCCCGTCCTCGGTCGACAGTGGTGTCGCCGCCGTCTCGCCGGCGGCGACGGAGGCGAGGTATTCGACCATGGACTCGGTGACGCGGGCCGGTGCGGCGCCGCGGCCGTCCCAGAGCCACATGCGCGCGACGGCGCGGCGCAGCGCGGCGGCCACGGCGTCGGCGGTGGAGCCGGCGGAGGTCGACGCGACGAGGCCGGGGCTCAGGGTGACCACATACTCCCCGGGCGCCGCGGCGTGCACTGTGGCGTCAACATCGCCCGCGGTGAGGTTGTGGCCGGCCATCCGGACGGTGACGCGGCGGACGTACCTGCGTGGGAACGACGGGTCCGGGAACAGCGCGCGCTCGACGCCGCGGCTGGCGTGCAGGAGGGCGCGCTCGGCGCGGCCGTTGGACACGAAGAGCAGGTCGAACCGCCGCCCCGCGACGCTGCCGCGCGGCGCGTCGTTCGCGACGGCCACGGCGAAGCCCTTCCCGGCCTCGTGCTGTGCGAACAGGGACGCGCACGCGACGGTGATCACGGCCGCCACGCGGAGCACGAAACTGTGGGTGGAAGGGAAGGAGGAAGAGGAGGCCGCCGGACGGCCCGATGGCGCGGCGTCGTCGGCGGTGGTGATGTCGACGCAGGATGAGGCGCCGGGGGCGGTGGAGACGGGGAGGAGGAGCGGAGCCTCCATTGGTGTGGTGTGGTGGAGCGCCGCACTGGAGCCGGGGGCCGAGCACGGGAGGAGAAAAACCAGCAGCAAAGGCCGAGGCTTTGGCTTGTAACTTGTAAGCAAGGCAGGCGACCGGAACTGCGTTGGTGTCTGCCACAATAATGCGAGCGGCGCGGGTTATTTAACGGCAAATATTTTGGCGTCCGAGCGGAGTGAATGAATGGGCTGTGCTGGTGATTGATTTTTCTCGGACACGTCCAAGGAGAAACAGAAGCTGCTGAAACCAGCAGGTGGACGCAAATCTATCAATATTGGATAAGCATGGCTTTATATCGCTGAGATCTAAGCATATGTATCACCATTGTTACCATCACAAATATATCAATAATATCAACCCCAACGGATAGATAGCACAAATTATGGAACAACTACAAATCTTCTATGTCCTGATAGTGCTGGTAGCACGGTCTGGCCAGTGGCCATCGTGGTTCTTTATGGTTCTGTTTCAGCCGTACTACATTGTCATTCGTAACATGATCGGCCACCACAGTTCTTATGGTTGTATTCAGTCACACATTCCAAGCCATTCCCTATTGTACACAAAAACTACAAACAAAGCGAAACAAAATACGTTTGAGCGAGGGGACTACCGCTGCCAATAATAAGATGTCAATGGTGGAACCAGAAACTTTGAGCAGAGGGTCGGCTAAACTTGGTCCAACACATTAAAGTACATTGTCAAAGGTAAGTGGTATGAAAATGGAGAAAAAGTTAGCAGAGTTGCAAAATGTTTGGCGGTTAAAATTATGATTGCATCCAGTTTGTTCTTTATATTTTTTAAAAAAAATCTAAACAGGGTTAAATTTCTGCATATATGGTGTTGGGGTGTGGGGGCGTGGCTCTTGCTGGACACCTAGGTTTCTCCATTGAGGGTGTTGATAAATAAACCTAACTTAATCAATAGAAGAAATAAAATCCCATTTCAGTCTTAAAAAACAGAGTAAAAAGGGTATTGAAAAGTTGTATTAGTATGGGATGCCGATTTACGCAAATATGGCATAGGCGTGTAGTAAGAGCACATTCCTAGCAAAACAATTGATATATAACATAACCAGTTAGAAAAAAAATAACCTATTTTAGTAAATTGTTAAAAAACGCTAAATATTTGTTCATTTTGAAATTTACCTCAAGAAATGATGTGGGCATTTGGTGCCCACATGGAGGGGTAGGTAGGGGAAAGTGTTGGATTGATCTCCATACATATGGCCCAACGGCCATGTGAGACTTGGTCTCGCGCCCTGATCGGGGGCGCCCAACCATGAATGGTTGGTGGGCCCCCGTCGCCCAGCGCATATATAAGGAAGGTGGGGGCCGGGGCACACGGTACGAGGTTCACCGCGCCGCCAGACTCCCCACCTACATCCTAAACCCTAGACCGATCTAAGAGGGGCGCTGCCAGCGACGGGAAGACTCACCGACGCCAGCGCCGCCACCCCGACGTCCACGCCGCCGGAAACGTCATCGTCATCACCTTCTTCACCGACCGTCGCTGCCAGTGTGCAGCCTCCATCAACGCTCGTGATGGGATCTGCTGCGCCACCGACAACGACCCCGACCGCTCCTCCCGCTGAGAGTTTCGGTGTGATCCCCATTCCTCTCTCTCTCTCTCTCTCTCTCTCTTTGTTTCCCTCTGTCTCAGTAGTTCATGATCTATACACCACACCTTGATGAACCTAACCCGACTAGACCCCACTGCTAAATCGATCCTATGTTGAATATTACCTAACAGAAAGTACTAGAGTTCTTCCTCTGCTCAGGTGAACTACACTCTGCAGTCATAGTAATAAGGGAAGTTGCATGGCCAGGTACGATGTTGAAGATGCAGTCAATAACGTGTTCTAGGTAAGCTTTCGATCTTTGCACCAAGCAAAGACGTTGCCATGCTGAGCCACGGGGCTCCAGCAGATAGGGGGGATTAAGCCCCCACACTAGATCTACTTGGTGTATTTAGTTTGTTGATGTCGATGTAGTAAAAGTCATCTCTGATGGTTTATTAGAGGTGTAGAGATAATACGATTATAGAAAAAGATTACTGATAGACCTGTGCGCTATGTTGCAGTTTCCTAGTGGTGGCAGCCGGGGTCCAGGCATTGTGGTCTTTTGGGGTGGTACGCTGAATATAAAAAAAAACACTTCTCAGAACAACTGGTTTCTTCATGCCATCAAATTCGCTGACATGGTAATAAACATATCCTAATATTACAACCAGTTTCCTAGTATGCCATATGAGCCAACGTGATACAACTTAACTCAACTCAACCAGTCATCCAAAATGACCCAACCAACTAACTTCCACCATAACTCAATTCAAAAACCAACACCAAGCATAATTATGAACATGAAAGAGAATACCCAGGCCATGTTGGTGACAAGTGCATTGGACTTGAAACATGGTGGGTTTGCCATTCAAAAAGGTTAATGAATAAAAATTGACTAGTAGGCTTGGCTGTAATCCGAAAAGGCAGGGCCAAACAACATTCAAGGCCATCGTGGATTCGTCATGGGGGAACACCAAGAGTAGTTTGTTCCTTTCACATACTAGTAGTCTGTTCCTTCCACATACACGCACATATCAGGAGAAAATAAAACTTCATAAGCACAGCTCAAGACGAGAATTGGATAACCTCTTCCCCTGAACCCCGCAGGTCCATCAAAACTTTGTCTATTGAACCGAAGAATAACTAGAGATAGCACATGGTTTTGCAATTATTTTTTTTAAAAATGTTTCAGCTACTGTTTATGACTATAACTACAATTTATTCGAAGCGATCTATCATCCTAGAAAGTAGGTTTAAAAATCAAATTTTACAGAGCACTATAGATAGTTTTTTTTAGTATAGCACTATAGATAGTTTGAGCACCGCATAACCACTATGAAACACACAGCCGTCTAATCATTTAGGAGGCTATATACACTTCACAACCACCGTATAACTCTCACCTCCATATTTTTTTTATAAAAAGATCTTCATGGTGTCCACAATGGTTCTGAATTCGGACATATCTTCAAATTACTCAAGCGTGAATGCAACTCAACTCTTCTTTACACATGCGCGGACATAGTTCACCCTTTTTATATGGATTCCATCCTGTTATGTGTACCTGCCACTCTGGAGATTTTTCTTTTTGTATTTCAGAGATTTTCTTTAGTTTTTATGCTAAAAAGTATAAGTAAATACTCCCAAGTTCAGGTACAGAATAGAATGAAATTAAATGATATTAAAAAACTATATTATAGGAGGAGACTCCCCTATAACTTTTAAAATAACGAGGTGCCAAGGTTTCAAACTCGGGTTAGATGGGAGACTCCCGGAGCTCACTACTCTAACCCGTAAGCTTGGCAACATAATGTAACATTTAAGTAAATACTCATTTTTTGTGACTACTCTCATCCCGCTTATTTGATGGTTTTCAGTCTTTTTTCTTTTCATTTGTTGAAGCTTTTGCTTAAAGTTTGATCGGTTAAACTCTTCATGATTTTGCTTTAAGTTTGTAATATTATATTACAAACAATAAAAACTTAGCAAAAGCAAAACTTTAACCTATATCAAACCAAAAAGCCAGCAAGAGTTATGCCCAAGAGAATGTTGGCCATCCAGTGTTCAGCTCGACACATTTTTCTCGGATGCGTCCGCAAGACTCGGGTACAGCGGCTTATAAGGCCACAATTTAAATCGGATATAAATCCAAGCAAACTATCATCCTGCAAATTAAGTAAAAGAGTTGGGTATAAAGTTAAAATTTTGCAGAATAATGCAGATATTTTCAACCCCATGCAATTTCGTTATAGACAGAACAATCTAATTCTACAATACACGTCAACCAACCGGGGCCCTCTCAGTCTGGGCGCTCAGACCGAGGCGGCCGTCTGAGCACCCCTCATGGGAAACCGCATGCAGCGGGAAGCGCGTGATCGTGGGACAAGCAGCACTGTACGTTGCGTGTGTAATATCGGTCTATGTGTTCTGGAACATAGGCAGAACATCGGTCGATGTGTTCTGAAACACGGAAGAAAACGACAGAACATCAGAATAAAACGACAGAACATTGGAAGAAAACGACAGAACATCGGCTGATGTGTTCTGAGACATCGGAAGAAAACGATAGAACAATCGGTCGATGTGTTCTGGAACATTGGTTGATGTTACGTGGAACATGAGTCGATGTTCTGGAACATCAGTGTCAATTCTAACAAATACAATAACAATTCTAACAAATACAATAACAAATACAATGGATAATTTTTTCTATAAAAATACAATAGACAATAAACAAAAGAAAAAAAGAAAAAGAAAAGATAAAAAAAAGAAACAGAACATACGTACTCATACGGCGACACGGCAACGGAGGCGGCCTCGTACGCTTTCCGCGCAAGCCGCTCGGACGACGCCTCTCGGACCCGCCGCAACAAACCACCGTCTAACTCTCATCCTCCGTAGATTTTTTTAATATTTCTTTAGGATGTGCGCAATGCATCCGACCGGATCTTTAATATTAAATTAAAAAAATCAGCTTGATAGCGTCCCAACTCTTCTTTAGACTTATTACAACAGAGTTCACTCTTTTTTTCTAACACTAATTACTTATGGATTTCATTCCATTCCATGATTCCATTCCATCCCGTTCTGTACCTGAACTCGGGAGAGAAAAAATCTCGGCTGCCAGCGGCCACGCACGTCCTACCTGTTCGGAGATGGTGCTCTACATGGACAAGTTCCCCTCCAATGTCGCCTCCCTCCAGGCCACGTGGCGCCTCGCCGCAGCCCTATCTTTGCCCATCACCCTCTTGTTCTTGCCCCGTCTTCAACCCCATCCGGCACTCAAAATATTTTGTTAGCGTGATTTCCTAGCTTCGTTTCTCCTAATCCTGGCCACTACAAGAAAAAGGCGATCTGAAGCTGGCCCATTGTAATGTCAACAACAGCGTTCTAATTTCAAATTTCAAAGGAAAAAAGGACCTGACGAAATGTGCCCAGCGTGCATGCCTAGCATAATAAACTTATTACTCGATCAGTGACATGCAAATTAAAGACCAGCAAAGGTTGTTTTAATCTACACACTTACATTGCGCAGGCGTCGCAGAGAGCACAATGAACAAGAACACGGCTGCCAGAGCGACGGGCGCTGAAGCTCCGATCCTGGCGGCCATATTGGTTCCGATCCTTTGGGAAGCTAAGTATTATTAGAATTTATTGTATGTGTGTTTTAGTATAAAACACAGCAAGGATTGCTTGAGGTTAATTTATAGGGCACATACATGAGGTACTCTTATCATGATGTATACATGGAAAAATAAACAGCCTTCGCATGATCACAATCCCTCTTGACATGATCAAGGAAAAGTGAACAACCTTTGCATTTTTTTCTTTTTGTTCTTCTATTTTCTCTATACACGTTAGGATACAAACACATCATGAACTGTACTTATTTTTTTTAAAGGAAAACAACAAATTGTTGAATGCTGCGATCTTGCCGTTGTCTTGTTTTGGTTTGGGCCAATATTTTAAGAGGTTGAAGGGACCGTGACAGCTAAGAGGGAGAGGGAGCGAATTAGCATTTCTAGAAACTTCCTACTTTCCATTTATCTAAACCTGTATATGAAAGATAACTATATTGTTGTGCAACTAAAGGTTTTACTAAGTATGTTGCTATATCCAACTAAAGGTTTTACTAAGTATGTTGCTGTATCACTGTAAAAAAAGGTATGCAATCTAGTTCTCAATCCTCAACTTATGCTATCAAAATAAACTAGAATAGTAAGCACACAGCTCAATATAAAGTGTGGAAGCTTAATTGAAATAGAGATGCAAACTTATATTGACGACTTGATATTTCTACTAAGTTATCGAGAAGCTCACGCTTACCCTTCATCTTCATTGGAGCACCGCACAAGGATACCCTTGCAAAGGTGCTCAAGTTCCCATCAGATAACTCCGTTAAATGCGGGCTTTAATATTGGGAATGGAAACCAAAGATATCACACAAACACAACACACATATCAAACGGCCGTTATAGGATGTTTAAAACACACAAAGTTAAGCACTAATTTATCTTAATCTTATAAAAATATTAAAGCACCAAAATTTTGGGACATATAGGCAGGTGTTTCAAGCGATACATTTCAGAGGTAGATAGACATGAGCCGATGCTCCGGATCAGGGGGTTGTGTGACGGACTGCCATGCTATGCCCTTCGCCGGTTACTGCAGCGGCGGCGGGCACTTGGGGTTGCAGCTGTCGCAGTTAGCCTGGCACTGTCTCAGTGAGTAGTAACAGTGGTCTCCAGTCTCGCAACAATAGCAGTCTCGATTGTTACAGAGCGTTGGGACACAAAATTTCACCGTGAACTTGCCCCCATCTAATGCCGTGGAGTTGACGGCCGCGGTAGCAGTAGCGTTGTCGCTCGGGTGCCTCATTGGAATTCCGACCTGATCAAGTAGCCCTCGACGACCTGCAGATCATATTCATAGATAGATAGACATGGCATAAATGACATGCAGAGACTAGCAAAAGTTGTAATCTACACGCTTACATTGTGCTGGCGACGCAAAGAGCACGACGAGCAAGAACACGGCCGCCAGGCCGACGCTGAAGCTCCTGGCCGCCATGTTGGATGCGATCCTTTAGATTGGGAGAGACCTATTAGAATGTTTGAACGTATGGTAGTAAAGCCAAGCAAGGATTGCTTGGGTTTCATATATAGGGCATGTAGGAGGCGCTAGTGATGTATACATGGAAAAATAAACAGATCTTTAAAAAAATGGATTTCCTCTAGGCTCTTGCCATGTATATGTATTTTTTTTGAGAATCTTGCCATGTATATGTATACAAAAGGTAAAGTGAACAGCCTTTTGCGATTTTTTGATAGATTGATTCCTCCGTTTTCTCTACTCCTATTTCTTTTCTCGCGTCAGAAAACAACAAATACAAATATACAAATCGTGAACTGTTATATTTTCCACACACACAAAAAAAGGAAACAACAGAAAAAAAATGGCGAGCTCGGCCTCTCATGGCTGTTTCCTTTTCTTTTTTTAAAACTAGGTAGTGTGTCCGTGCGCTGCTATGGGACAGCTAAACTTTTATAAAAAAAAACACACGGATCGCACAATAAGATAATAGTAATATGAAAATAAATACATACATTAAAGTGACATATAATAAAAAAACAAAGTTTGTAAAATTAACATAGCCATAGAGATCATGGTGTCGCAGGCTCACCAACTCTATTCTATAGATCTTTTCGTGATGCGACTAAGTGCGTCAATAAATCCACGAATAAGTTTCACTGATCCAAGAGTTTGCCTCAGCACTGATGTCGTTGCGCCACTTTTGAACGGGTCTAGAGTGATCATGATAAGCATCTTCTTCAGCTGATCGAAAATATAAAACATATATTTTCAAATGTGTAGTCATGGCAAAAGAAACTACAAATTAACATGGTAGGAATTGGACTGATATTGGAAACAAAGCAACAAAAGCCCGTGCGACACCTGTTACTGCTACAAAAATACATTTTCCTTTTGGCTTACGCGTGTGATTGCATTCTTGTTTCCTTTAAGCACCCTCTGTCATCAACGGTAACTGTCTTCCTGAGTAAGAAAAAAACGGATAAGTCAAGCGTATCTTGTGCCTATGCATCGCTACAAGAAAAACAAAATATAATTATGATTCTTCATCATAGCAAACATTTTTTTTGCACATATAGTAGTGGACACTTTGACTTCAACATTAGTAGAAATGTGTTTAGACAGGGACTGGGCAATTCGGACTCCATCTTCATTTTCTTTCTCTTGTCCTCAACATTCATCTATCATCACCACCGTGTTGCATGTCTGCTTCAAAGGTGCTAATGTGCCACCAGCAACAACCTCCTCATAACCACCTCTCACCTCCAGTATATCTATTGACCCAGCCATGATCCAGCCACTGAGAGGAAATCCAGCAGTAGTTGGACCTGAAAGAGAGTTAGCCCTCCGCATGTAGTGACATTCATTTTTAGCTAACTAAAACAATAGAAATTCAATTGAGATAACTTGGGTTTTTCCGGGGAATTATCAGGCACCATATGACTCTTAGGCTTCATGACGAATCGCACAATTGGCTTCAGCACAATGGTCCGTAAGGAGCCATAAAAGAATAGAATCTGACAAAATGTCAAACAACTGTGCTCATATAATGAATTCTTTTGGCTGAAATGTCCTAGCTAGCATAACAGAGTAATTACTTAGTGAGGCCTTGTTTAGATGCACCCTCAAATTTCAAGTTTTTTCACATCTCTCTCCATCACATTAATTTTTGGACCCATGCATGGAGCAGTAAATATAGGTAAAAAAAATAACAAATTGAGCAGTTTAGTTGTAAAACACAAGACGAATCTTTTAAGCCTAGGTAGTCCATGATTGGACAATATTTGACAAATACAAACAAAAATGCTACAGTCAAAAAAATTCTAACTTTGGGGCATCTAAACAAGGCCTGAACCGAGAAACATATAGAGTAGGTTCCAAACACTCATGGTTAGATACCTTCCAGTTGAAGATCAGACAAACACTCAGTCTGTCAGTCACAACCAGGTAACGGTTGTTATTATAAATAAAAGTAATTGGATTACCCTAACAACTAAAAAACAATATACTGGGAGAGGTATCTACATGTTGACTCAAAGTCAACAGAACCAAACTTCTAATCTGAATCTTAATTTAGAAGATATATTTATATTAATGAATAGATTTTGGCTTAGTATGTTAAGGTAATTAGCATGTAATAATAATCTAGGTCCTCACATGTTTCATTTGGATCACTTACGAGGCACATTCACATAATAACAAAATCACACAAGAGATCAATGGAGTATGCATTGTCTGTGCTTCCTTCTCCACTTCAACCACTTGCTCATATATTGTTGTTAATAGTGTAGCAGCATATACCAGCATTACACGCCTAATTTCTAGGTGCCAAGAGTATCAAAGCAGAGTGAGAACGCCATGCTGGCAGCCTCCTAAACCCCTAGTATATACTACTATTATGGTACATATATGAGCTTTACCTCTTTTAAATGCTCTAGTCTCTCCAGCACAGGAAGAAGCTCATAAGCAAATGAAGAAGTACCTTTTTCAGAAGCATTGCGACAGTATCATAGTTCTATGTGGATCAGTAGCTGATTTATGTGAATACAGATAACATAAGTATCAAGCAGAAAGTCATACCATTTTCTTAGATGCGCAGGAAGTTAGAAAGTTGATATAATGCTCAGGAACTGCAAATGACAAAACTTGTGCACATCAGATGCTGGCAAATAGAGCAGTGAAACCCTTTATCAAACAACTCTATTCTTACCTATCCATAGTACACCTAAATCATCAAACCAAGCAACAAAGGCTTACTAATATAACAGAGCAAAGTGTCAGTTTTAAAAGCAGATGGGTGTACGAGGACTTCGAACTGGAGTTTACTAACAATACCTCAACGGCTTCAACTGGAGTCTAAAACTGTGTTTTCCAATAAAAAAATGATGAAATAAGCAAAGTGAAGCGTCACCTCGCCTTTCCCTAAATAAACAAAAGTTCATCCTTGCTCTTAATGTTTGACATCTCTTAGAATAAATAAAAGTTCAACCTTGTATGGACTTCGAATGATCTGAAATTTGGCAAAGCAGATCAAAACAGAGGACAAAGGTGTATCTATTAGGGGCTAACTGCAAAAACTGTGAAATCCAAAATGCCTTGAAAAGTTTCATTAAGAAGCCACATGAGAACATTCTTCTCAGCCGGACCAACATGTCACATGGTTACCAATGATAATACTAATATGGTGAATTTATATTACACCAAGGCAAACGTTGAAATCATGCGGTACAGGGAGACCAAGCTTGCAGTGGGATTTAGTAATGCCGATGATTTTCTAAACACAAGTGCAGAGATAACGTGAACCTGAAAACATACATCGATCTGAATATATCCATCTTCTCTGACGAAATATCCAAGAATATTCACCTGGTAGCCAGCAAAGGCCACGTCGTATCATCACTGCAGCACACAATTGACCAGATTAGATTCACATGAACATCTACAGCAAAAGTGGGCATGCTTATTATATTTCCAAGACCAAAATTGCAACAGGACAACGAACAAAGGGAGATAAATCTCTCAAATTGTAGTCTCTCCTACCACATGAAAAAACGAAGCCACTGCCATGCTCAAGCAAATCGAGAAAAACAAAGGAGAAGGTGGAAAGACGGGTAGTGGGAGTGGGGTTACCTGAGATAAGATGCCCTGCCGGGGACGGCTGCACGCTTGTGCGCCGTCGCGCTGCGCCGCAGCAGCTGGGGCTGCCTCGCCGGGATGCTGCTACGCCGCAATCCGGCCTATGCACGTCGTCGCGATGCTGCGCCGCCACGCTGGGCCGCCTTGCCAAGATGCTGCGACGCTGCGCTTGGGCGTGCCACTGCCTCTGCCGAATTCGGATGCCTATTCGCCAGTGCCGCGGTCGCGTTCGCAGCCGGCGGCGAGGATTTCTTCTTGACTCTAGCCGCACGTGGATGGCGGGAGCGCTGATTACGGCGGGGCCGGGAGAGGACGCAGGGAGCGAGGCCGTGAGGAGGAAGCGCATCGAGACCAGGATAGCCGAGGAGCCAATGAAAGGCGGGTGGACTCGCGGGATGGCAGCGCGCCGTGGTCAACGTGGGGAGGAGGTCCACCTGTCGGCGCATCGCGGTGTCGCATGCATACGGAGGTGGAGAAATGTCGCACCAAATAGTTCAGTTCATTTTATTTGTGGGGAGGAGATTCATGGCTGAAAATTATAGTCGCATCCTGGGCCCTCGGCATTTCCTTATTTTGGTTTGGGCCGAATGGCGCTGTGCTGGAGAGTTGCAAGTTTAATGGCGCTGGAACTCAGACTACCCCAAGGTCATTTACAAGGTTATATCTGACACTCCAGCCTTCAACAAATTCGACGTTGCAAAGGGGCGCGCCACTGCAAGTCTGCAACGGGCAACGGCAAATGTTGTATTTATGTCAGAATATCTCCAGCCTTGCCCTTGGATTTGCATCCTTTTATACTATTAACAAATACATAATTTCCATTGAATAAATGAATTGATCAATCCTTCAGTTGTGCGCATACCGGCACATTTTCGCCTCAATACATGGCGTAAAAACACATATTGAAGAGTCCAAGACTCTGTGATCACCTCTTATGAACTACTTATGCCATATGCCACTTCTTGCAGGCTAGTCCTGGAGAAGCTGTGGCCAGCATATCAGCGACTAATACATCCTTGACATGCCAGATGGCACAACGCCAACGTTTCGGTGAGCGCCAGTGCCTACTGATGCCGCGGCGGCAGCAACAATGCCGTTAAGGGATCTTGTGTATATGTCGGTGTCAGTTGCTAGTCTATCTAATGGGTTATTCTTCTTTGGTCCAGCTGGGAGATGGAAGGGGGGTGCTCTCATGTTCACAGCCACATCAGGCGAGCCTTTGCTGTTTGTAGAAGTATAAGCCTGCTGCGACTGCAGTGTGTAACCTCCCATGGCCTGTGATGGGTTGGTACTGTCCAATCTTGCAGGCATTTGGCGGTAACCGTATGCTTGTGGGAATTGCTGATGCGGAGGATACCCTGAATTCATCACTGAGCCATTAACTCTTACTGATCCTGCTGGCAAACATAAGGGAAAAGATCTCAGAAAAGTGCCATCACAAGTCGAAAAATAACAACAAATCATTTGTAGTACTCCCTCCATTCCAAATTATACATCGTTTTGGCTTTTGCAAATACTATTTTTTTCTTTGTTCTAAAACATAGATGCATAGCAAAAACTATTGTACTTAGAAAAGCCAAAACGACGTACGATTTGGAGCAGAGCGAGTAGTAGTAAGTGAACACAGAAATACCTGCTTGTGCTTGCAGCCCTTGTGGAGCCATAGATGCCCTGGGAACATTTCCAGGACCACTTCCTTTCTCCCAAGGATTCTTACATGAATCATCAGAGACTGGTCTAACCCTTGATGAGGCAGCAAGAGGTTGTTCCTTGGCAGGAATTGGATTAGAGTGAACAACAGTAGTCCTACAAAATGAAACTGCAGATTAGCAAAACGAAAAAAAAAAAAACTTTCACTCAACTAAATTACAAGGACAAAAGGACAGAAGCACAGGCAATTAGTGGAGCAACTGTTTATGAACATTCTGAACACATACTAACCAATTGTCAGTTTTGATTTCTGAAAAAAAAAAAACATGACTTGTACGATGCAAGTGAAGCATTGTACAGTTCACTTCAGAATCGAGCACATGTGCACCCCCACAATCCTAGAACATTGAGACCAGTGAGTACTGCTGGAAACAACTCCTGTCTGGCCTTATCTTGCATTCAAGACGAAGTATATGAACTTTGAAATTATCCAGCAGAACTACAATTTTATCTTTTAAGCTTGAACTCTCCATGATCATCTAGCCTTGGTCACTTCGCTCTCAGATGTCAACATCCCAACAATGAACTCATACCCAACCCAGAAGGATGGCTCTCTTACCATTGGGCACTCAGGCCACAAGGGAGAACCTTAATATGGAGACAAACTAAGATGTACATTGTACTTGAAAGTGCAACTCAAAGCAGCCTGCAAATGAAATCAAGACTATGATGCCCTATTACCTGGGAAGGGATGCATGTTTCCTGTCTGTTGGAACTGATGGGCCATTACCACCATTCTCTTCAAGATGAGAAAACTGCTGCTTAAATTGATCAACAGCACTGCACAAAAATAGCCAGTAAGTCTTCCATCAAAGGGTTGAAACGGAATGATACATGAGCAAATACATGCATGCGCAAAGCAACATACATGTGCAAACACAGAAAAGCTAAAACCTTGGGTAGAGAAAGGTTGTCCTCTCTGTGCCATTAATGTAGCTGTTCAGCAATTGTGGGTGATATTCCAGTATCTCACGAAATATCAACTCTCTTATCTCTTCCTTTGACATTCTTTTGTGCTCAAAGTCAAATTCCACTTTTCTGATTGGCTGACAGGATGGTTCTCTTTCAATCCTGGCAAGACCTTTGAAGTATGGATCACGCAATGCCTGAAACAATACATATATTGAAAGAAATGTCACAGATCTAGTTCCACAGAGAAAAATTAGACACAAAAAGGTTTAAGATGAGACAGCAGCAAAGGACTACCTCTTCTGCTGTTGGACGGTCCTTCGGATCAAACGCTAATAGCTTTTCTAGTAGTTTAAGTGCCAAAGGATCTGCATTGGGAAACTTCTGAGAAAATGGAACAGGGTCCTTCTTTCTCATGCTGCTCAAATACCTTCTTGCTTTCTCATTCCGAACCTGAAAAGGAATAAAAAAAAAACTAGTTCAACTTTGGAGTCATTGAGCCATGAGATGAACTGAAAATAGATTTCCTTGGTTATAGCACTAGGTACTGTACCCGGGAAATTGTATCCATTGATGGCGTGCCTAGAAGATCAGTCATCAAATCCAGCTGATGAACAACATTTTTACCAGGAAATAAAGGCTTCCCTGTCAACACCTCAGCAAATATGCATCCAATGCTCCAAATGTCAATAGCTGGTGTATACTGCATTTTTTGGGGATAACAATAATATAGAAGCACGTTCAGATTATAGACAGTCTGGCAATAATTTATATAAAATTCAAAGCACTCTTAATAGTAAGGAATGCTCATTGTATTATTATAAAGCTGCAATTCAGCAGGTTATTGGTTCCTATTTGTGCATAATAGGGACAAAAAAAGAGGTAAATATCAATCAGATTGATCCATGCATAAAAATAAACCACATAATGAAAATGGCATACAGAACCAACAAGAGCATTTATATCTGTACCTATAAAGTACAGAGTCTAATGAACATCTCTCATGTGAAATTACTATGAGAATCACTATCCAGATTCATAGTATTTGGATAGAACCATTCATAACAAAACACTAAAGAGCATCTCTCCATGAGTTGGAGCTCCTACCAAATTCTACCAAAAAGTAACAAGGCAGCGGTAAGAGTAAAATGCAATAGCATGCCATGATAGAATTCATTGGCGAGGAGGAAAACATAAGCAAATAGTATTTTCAAATAATCATAATTGTTGATTCATATTATGGGACCATCAGACATTGCTTATTAGTGAACATAATAAGTAATGATATGTAACTAGAAAGCTCACCTTGGAGAAGAAGGATCCACAGAGCTCTGGAGCTCGGTACCACCTTGTTGCAACATAATCCTGCAGGGCATGTGTATCAATACATGACATACATTATACCTGAATCCAATGAAAAAAAGAGATGACTCTTTGTTTCGTACATACCGTCCAGAAGACTGTTGTTGGGGTATCATTGAATGCAACTCGAGCTAGTCCAAAGTCACATATTTTCAATTTGCAGTTAGAGTTTGCTAAAATATTCTTGGGCTTCAGGTCACGGTGATAAACATTAGCTGCAATTATGAAAGTTCAGGATCAGCATAAACTATGGCTACAGGTGCAATCAAATGTTCACTGTGAGTTGCACATAAAAGGAGATGACAGGAATTATGACCATCAATACATGACTGGACTAAAATGCACTCCCTCCCATTTTTGGAGATTCAGGGAAATGGCTGGCATATACAGCAGGAGAGGTGTCATACCAGTATGAATGTATTTGAGGGCCCGAAGTAACTGATAGAGAAAGAACTGGTAATGCTCCTTGGTCAAGTCATCGTTGGCCTTTATAACTTGGTGGAGATCAGACTCCATAAGCTCAAAAACAACATAAATATCCTTGAAGTCCTTCCTCGATGGAGGTAACATAATGTGCTTGATCTCAACAATATCAGGGTGCCTCAGGAGCCTCAGAAGTTTGATCTCACGGAGGATCCTCGCGGCATCAGAGACGTGCTCGAAGATATTGTGTATCTTCTTGATCGCCACTCTCTGCCAAGTGTGAAGATCAATGGCAGAGCAGACAACCCCATAGCTTCCCTTACCAATGACTTCTTGGATCTTGTACCGGTTTGCATCCCCGTACTCTGTGAAGAAGTCGGCCTCTGCAGAAGAAGTCTGCAACATGAATTGCGTAAACTAGATCAATGAACTGTTTCAAGAAACCACCCACTGCAGAGGACATGAATGAATGCTGAATTTGGGAAACCGAAACGGGTCAGCAAACGGAAGAGGTTGCCAAACCATTGCAGTCTTGCAGACAGATACAGGAATAGGTTCGGAACGGACAGAACCTGTCATAAGGCAGTAACCGCGTGCACAAAAATTAATTAACAGTTTCCCTTTAACTAAATGGAATCGCCTCCTCGTGGGCGTGCCCGATGAACACCACAAGCAAAAGGAACGAACAACTATGCGCGCCGACAGGAGTACAGGGCCAAGGCAACAGGCCACGCGGTGCTATTTAATCCGGGGGACAGATGGCAACTTGAAGCGTCTCGAAAAATGGTCAACTTTTGCATATGAGATCGGACTGTCTGCAACTAGTCGCACCGTTCAGCTCACGCGTCATTTGACCTTTTCATTACATCATCAATTCAAAATTTCAAAGCCATGTCCACCAGATCGAATTTAGACTCCACCAATGATATGGAACATGGAAGAGTCGCGTCGCGTCGAGTTGAGTCCCGTCAATCAAAACTTTTAAAATAAAAACAGACATAAAAATTCAAAAAAAAATAAATAAAGGTAAAGTAGAGGTGCTCCGAAAATTAGGAATCGATGGCTCGCGCACTATCAGCAGCCCAGAACCCAAATCGACACGAAGCATCAACGCCAGCGCGCAGCAACATAACTTTTTTTTTTTTTTCGAAACGTTTGCAGCGTAACAGCGAAATTAACGAGCAAGCACCAACAGGATGAGCGGGAGGAGGAGAAGAGGCTCCCACCTTGTTCCGCTGGTCCTGCTGCATCCCCGCTGGCCGGATCTCTCGCCCCACCGCCGGTGCCAACCGAAAACCCGGGCGCCCCTCGCTTCCGCCGGCCGCACTCAGCACCCGCCTACGCTGCGGCCTGCGGCGGCACAGTCCCGAGACGCCGCGCGCGGGCGGGATCAGGGGGCGAGCAAGGCCCTGAGCGCCCCGCCGGGACGTGGGACGGCGGCCGCGCGGCGAGGGGGTGCCGGGGTAGTAGGGCTCCTCCGCCCGATCTCGCCCTCGCCGCGTGCACGCGTGCAGCGCCTTCGAGGAGAGGAGAGAAGGGAAGGCAAGGGAAAGGTGGAGGAGGGGGAGGAGATTTCTTTCGTGTTGCTCGTGGCTTGTTTGTTGCCGTTATATGATGGGGGGCCCGGCCAGTGGGTATGGGTGGGTGGCGTGCTGGACGCTTGCCCACCGTCCGATCTGCATCTTTGCGTGATCCGTCCACCGCCTGTGCATCTACCGCCCCGACTTCCTTTGAGCTTACCAACGCCTAGTGGCTTTCGAAAACACGCTGTCCAAATTCCATCGACATTATGTACTGCCTTCGTACCGTCCTACAAAGTAGTTTTTAGAGTTATAAGTCAGAAAAAACTTTCTTAAAAGGACTAGAATTATAGGGGAAAATGACAATATTTATGGCAAAAGTTAGAACTATTAGATGTACCACGGAAATATATGTATATATATGCTTTCATTGATCTCACAATCAAATTTATAAAAACTTGGCTTGAGATGACTCCAAAAACTGATGTATGTAGTGTCATTATTTTATTATATATAAATTTGTTCAAACTTAAAATGTGTTAACTCTTTAAACAAATTAAAATAACTTATAATTTAGAAGAAAAGGTTAAAATAACTTATAATTTGAAATGAATGGATCATAATACATCCGGTGACGTATAGGCTAATGGCACAGCACAACAACCGCGAGCCGTCGTTGTAACAGATAACTAGTCCCTGTTTGCGTTACTGTCGGCGCATGACATTTGCGTCTGCACTCGCGATGATGGGTGGTGGTGTAGTAGCGCGTGTGTAATTAGGTGGCGGGGCGCTTGTGATGGAATTGAAACGCCAACTAATAGCAAGCTTGCCTTCAAATCACACTCTGGCGACCCGTGCCCGTGCAACTAGCCACCAATAACCTACTCCTCCTCGTGACGCCGCGAGAGGGTGGGCAGGATCTGCCGAAACCCAGCTGCGTACTCGGGACTAGGTACGCCGTACTCGGGACGGGATGCAGCAGCAGCAGCGACACATGGGCGCCGCCGACCTGCGAAGTGCGAGCGATCACGTGCGGTGTCCGCCTCGCGCCATGCCGCCATTGATCTCGGCAGAACAGATTTCACGGCGACCCATGATAACTGGCCGGAGATCACACGGGTCGTGGACGTATATTTTTATTTACTGAGACCGACGTGCTGGCCGGACTGCTAGTGGTGTGGACTGATGGTAGCAAAAATAGCAATCGTGCAGGCGTCGTGTATGTACCAGTCGTCTGGCTTTGCAAATAAAAACAAAAGGAGAGGACGACCGGCCGTGAACGTCACACGATCCGTTGGACGTCGCGTCGGAATGCCTCTCACTTCATCATCACTCACAAAGTCACAATTCACAAAAGAATGGCCAGCAACACCGACCACTAGAAAAGAAACCCAACCGAATCGAACCGAACCACACGAGTTCAGGCGTAGCAGGAGAGTCAGTGGCGAGTGCCGTGGCGCCTAATTTACACGGACGGACGGAGGGACCAGACAGTAGAGCACCACCACAGAAGGCAGAGCAGATGAATGGTACTGGCAGAGTGGTAGGCAAAGGCAACGCGCACAGGCAGGCACCACAGAATCGGCGTCACCATCATCAGCTGATGATGGTGAAACTGAAACCAACCTATTCATGCATACAGTATATCTCAGCAAGTCAGCAGTATATTCCATGATCAACATGTATTGCATATATACACATAGATTATCAACGTCGTGGTCATCCAGAACAGTTCTTCTGTTTGTAGTTACAACAACAACAGCAGAATATATTAGAGATACTGCACACCAAGCTTTATGCTAGAGCCCAAAGAAATGGAGAGCCAACTATACAATATACGCTGCCTGCCTTCTTCTTTTTTATATTCACCTTGCAGATACAATACAATATACATGACACCAGCTGCAGAAACAAAATGCTCCAGTTCCCACGAGGTTGGTGGGTACGCGGCAGTGTCGGTTGCACACTCGCATGTGATGCTGCTGCGCCAATAATCATCTCCCCCGGAGCCAGTAATAAACAGCATGGATGGATTCCGGCAGGAGTTGCTCTACTTCCACATGGAGCCCCTGTATGGTACGGCCGCCACCCCGGATCTTTCAGGGAAACCAAGTGAAGCTGGTACACCTACTGAATCCGCTGGAGATTGTAGTGAATCACCCTCTCCAGGGCACTTCTGAACTCGCTCCTCGGGAGGCACTGCAGGTTCTGTATCGCCAGCACGCCTTTCTCCTCCGCGAGCTCCTGGGCTCTCCTGATCCCGCCGCTCCGGTGGACGAGCTCGACCGCGGTCGCCAGGGATCCTGGCTCGCTGAACTCGGAGTCGATGATCTCACGTAGCCGAGGCTCGTCTCGCAGCGCGAAGATCACGGGAGCCGTCAGGTTTCCCTTCGCCAGGTCGCTGCCCGCTGGCTTCCCGAGCTGCTCGGCTGACTGGGTGAAGTCGAGGATGTCGTCCACGACCTGGAACGAGAGGCCCAGGTTCCTGCCATACTCGTACATCTGTTCGCAGATGGTGGTGTCCATGCCGCTGAATATGGCGGCAGACCTTGTGCTTGCCGCAATCAGAGAAGCGGTCTTGTAATAGCTCTTCAGCAGATAGTCGTCGAGGGTGACGTCACAGTCGAATAGTGTTGATGCTTGCTTTATCTCACCGCTGGCGAAATCCTTGATTACCTGTTAGCACATCGTTTTTTTTTTCTCCCTTCAGGTAAACAAATCAGGGACATTTTTACTTAAATGAAGAGATCACAGCCTGCTCGGATCCTTTAGTACCTGGCTGATGAGCTTGATGACTTCAATGTTCTCTAGGTTTGCAAGAAACCAAGAAGACTGTGCAAACATAAAATCACCAGCTAGCACAGCCACCCGCGTGCCATAGAGCTGGTGGATTGTTTCTTTCCCTGCAAACAATCAGATCTAGTTTAGAATAAATTGGTCAACTTATAGGCCTTGGTCCCCGCACCAAAACATTACATTATGCATTAGTATGATGAATAGCATTGAGCATGAAGGAAACAAAGATGAAGCTTCATGTATCACAAATGCAACAAGGTAGTTAGCATTTAGCAAACAAAGGTAAACATGAAACACAAATTTCCAATCTAAATTATGTCTCCAAAGTACAAGGGCCAAGAAAATCAATAGAACTTAGAAATACCATGGACATCCATGGCCCACAAAACATTAAACAAATGTTTCCAAGAGGTTTATAAAAACTAGCATTGTGAAAGAACGTTTTTTTTATTGACAACATGGCTGACTTGCTCATGAAAAAACAATGCACAAAATCACTAGTAAAGCGTAGCTACCCTGTGACGTAGAGCTGATGGATTGTTTCTTTTCCCGCAAACGATCCAATCTAATTTAGAATAATCTGGTCAACTTACTGATACCCTCAAAAAACCACTACATTGTGATGAAGTGAGTGCCACTGGGTGTAAAGGAATATGCTTCCTTCATTTCCAAAACAAAAAAAAAAGGCTTCCCATATCACGAAATTTCCGATGTAACATATTCTCCAGATTATAAACGCGAAAAAACAATAGAAGGTTGAAATACCATGCACATACATGCCCAGAAAGGAGAAAACATTAAACAAATGTTTCTAAGAGATATTAAATAAAAGCAGAGAAGCGCATGATGAAAGAACGTTTTTTTTATTGACAGTACGGCTGATTTGTTCAAGAAAAAAACATTGTACACACCTCTTCGCATCCCACTGTCATCTATGACATCATCATGTATTAAACTTGCAGTATGAATCATCTCTATGATCTCAGCCAAGCGCTGATGTTCTGTAGTTAGCTCCCTGGATTGCAAAACCAAAATATATGTGTGTTTAATTTAAAAACCCTGATACAAAGTGGTAAATCGATGGCAGAGAAAGGAACTTACGACAAAGCAGCTAATTCAGCAGTTGCCCTGGACACCAGAAAAACTAATGCTGGTCTTAATCTCTTTCCACCAGCACCGAAAATTTGTTCTGCTGCAGAAACTAAAACTGGATTTTCTGCACCAACAAGCTGTTGAAGTTATATCAGTTATCACTATGGTAGATAGGAGCTCATTAAGCATGAACTGCTAAAATAATGTTCAACAGTCATGTGTATCTGTTGCAGATTGCAAATTAGAGCAGACATGTTATTTGATTTTAATGCTCTGAAATTTAGGCCTTATCTATATGAAGAACAAAGATCTATATATGGACTGTAAAGCTGCGATGTTCTTAAGGAAAATATTTTTTTGCATTAAGGACCAAAAATTGAGCATATTGTCCACCTTTCCCAAAACCTTAAGCATTTAGGAGAATTGCCGTGTGCATGAAACTTTTTATGTTGTCAAAGCTCAAGGCCTTAGTCCAAGAAGTTCTTAAGAAAAATATGTTTTGCGTTCAGAACCAAAAATGTGTTGTATGTATATTGTCCACCTTTCCCAAAACCTTAAGCGTCTAGGAGAGTTGCTGTGTGCATGAAACTATTATGTTGTCAAAGCTCAAGATCTTAGTCCAAAACATGGACATCACCAGTGGTGGAGCTTGGACAGGAAAAGGGTGGGGACCAATATAACATGAAATGAAAGTAGAGGGGGGACATATTAGTATCTTCTTAGCACTTAAAGGAATGAAAATAAATACTCCATTAAGAATTTTTCTAGCTTAGGGGTGGCCATGGCCCTCTTTAGTCCTAACTAAGCTCCGCCACTGGACATCACAATTTTAGAAAACAATAACTGTGACTCACTTTGAGTCAATGTCATAGGCCTGGACGCCTGGTGGAGACTTAGATATGAGGAGTGAGGATGTGCTGAAGTATGAGTGTGTGTACTTCTTACTTTCAGTCCTACTTGAGATTTAGTTGAATAGATGGATGCCTGAAAGGCTGAAACTAAACTTCAAAAAAAAAAACTCGAAGCATCTAAAAGTTTGCATAAAAGGACAAAAAGGGCAGCAGAAGATGTCATGGAGGCCACAAAAAATTGACAAGTCATAGCAAGCAGAATTGCAAACTCCACCAGCCACTTCTGGTGCTCTGAACTCCAACTTGTCAAAAATGAGACCACAACATGAAGAATATACACGCCCCTTGAAAGGGATGAAAGGAACTATTAATGTCTAATAATATATGTGTTCCTGTCATTTTGCAAGCTGCTTTCAAAGAGCCGGTGCAAGCAAGGAATTGGACAGTTGATGATAGCATATGATTGTTACTTATTTTACTTTGGAGTTCCATGAGAATCTTTTGTCTTAAAGAAATTCCATGAACCAGGAACACTTGAGGAACGTGTCAAAGACAAAATTTCGGAGGCCTGGTGGAGACTAGGAATCATGAGGACTGGGAAGTGCTCAAGTATCTATTGACTGTACTTCCTATTTTCAGTTCTATACATGTTCGAGGAAAAAAATCAGCCCTATTTGATATTTTAGTTGGATTGGTGGATCCATGAAACTTTAAAAAATATATAAGTTCTCGAAGCATGTCAAAATTCAAGAAATAAACTGAAGGTTGCAGAAAAGGACAAAAACCCCCAGTGGTAGAAGTTATGGAGGCCACAAAAAATGACAAGTTAGAGCGAGCAAAACTGCAAAATCCATCAGCCAACTCTTGGTGTCCTAAGCTCCAAGTCATCAAAACATGAGACCATACATGAAGAAATACATATCCCCTTGACAGGGATGGAGGCGGCTTGTAATGCCTTTAGTCATCTCTTTATTGCTGACATCTTGCAGGGCACTTCAAAGATCAGGTGCAGCCATGCACACTTGCGGTGAGCATATGATGGTTATGGTTACTTATTATACTTTAGAGTTTCATTGGGATATTTTACCATGACGGAATTCCATGAACTAGGAACGCTTGAGGAACATGTTGACAAAGGCAATTTCAGATGATGTAGCCCGTTAACATGATTTGAAAACACAACCAAAGCAAATGTGCAGCCAAATGTAGAATATGAGTACAGTATGCATTAATGGCCTTCCCCATAAGTCTAAAGTCACAATCACAACTAGATATGGTTATCACTTGCAATCACCAAAAAGAAGTAAAACTTGACAGTCACGCGTGCATAGCCTAAACATGTATTCTCTGAATTCTGAAAAAGAAGGAAAAGGGCCCTAAACTACATGGCTTCTAGAATAAGCTCACCGATTTGAGATTGTTGTTGAGGTTAAGCAAGTCGTCCGAAACAACCTCGAGCAGCGAAGAAACAGAAATGCGTTCAGGGGCGCTTGCTGTTGCCACATCAGGAATCGTCCGTGGCGGCACATCAACAGCCGCCGCAGTTCCTGCACAGACACACCGGTCGGTTGGTCAGCACATCAGTCCACCACTGCCACTGAAAGTCTGAAACCAAGCTAAAGCACTCGGATTTTACACCCCCAAGGAAAACGAGAGAGGAGAGGAGCAGACCAGGCTGGGCGGTGGCCAGTGAGGCAACGAAGCAAACACATGGCGTGCGCCGCCGTCTGGGCGCCGCCCGAGCGCCGGGACAGCGGCTGCGGCAGGGGGCCACCGGGTGCCCCGAATCGAACGCCGTCTTGCTCATGGACGACACCCCTGGGCAGCTCAGAGACAGCATCTCGGGCAGGGAGAGAGAGACGCCCACACAGCAACGAATTGAATCGAGCTAAAGAACTTGGTTGGAGCTGGAGATCCCAGGAGCAGGGATACCAAAATCTCGGGACCCCCGACCTGAGCCGAGACGGCGAGACCTTGAGACGATACTTGGCTGTGATTGGTTGGGGGTTTTTCTTCGTCTCCTTCCGGAGATGGAGTGGGACTGAGCAGAGCTACAGCGGCAGCGCGCACCAGGGGACGGAATTTAAAATATGGAGCATGCGGAGGAGAAGGGGCTTTGTGTATCCACGCTGGCCATAGAATCCAGAGTTTCACCTCAGCTGATTCGCTCGCTTGGGAAGAAACCGTTTTCTGTAAATGAAACCGTTTTCTGTAAATACACGCAACGTTTTGGCAATATGGCCCGTGAAAATAATTTTAATTGCATGTCATAAAGTGAGACGACGGCATAGCATAGGTAGGTAATTTTAATTGAAGTCTTAAGGACACAGAATCGAAACAGACCGGCGCGATGACACCTAGAATCCACCCATGACGGTGCCACCGGTCGGATGTGCGAGGGCGGGGAGGTAGGTAGCGGTAGAGGATGGGGAGCTATGTAAGGACAAAGGATGAGCGTGGAGTCAACCCTAGGGTGGCACCTATGGTAGGGGCTAGAGATGCGGCGTAGGGGCATTAGGTTGGCATACGTGTGGAACTGCAGAGGAGGGACACTTGTAAACATGAATGATGGTACCTGCTTAGAGTTAGTGGTAGTCTCAAGAATAAAAAATATATGGTCCTTATCTAATGTGGCCAAGAAAAACCTTAGAGTTACTAGCATATTATTTGCTTCTACCTGTATATTTCATAATATACAAAACTTGTCACCTAATGAATTCGCTAAGCCACCGAGGACGCTGTTAACATTCTTTGAAAACTTCGGAGGGGATCGACAAAGTGCCATGTAAGATATTTTTGAAATTGATGAAGTAGGACAGGATTGCGACTCCGCGGTCCTCCTTTCTGATGAGTTCGCACCTGCCAAATTAGGTCGCTTATATAAGGTATTGTTGGCGTATGGGATTATATGAGATCGGTACATTTTCCTTGAGCTCGAGTGATATGATGTGCGAGCTGCACCTTTGCTTCTGTGCTTCCTTTCTTTGGCTCCATCAACTACTCCTGTCATTACCAGGTACAAATAGATGGCTCCTCAACCCATCTCCATTCCATTCCTGCCTAAACCTGCATTAGGTAAATTTAAATAAGCTCATTTCAGAAACCAACATCAGTTCATTTCGAAGTTGTAAGCATCAGCCAGCAGTCACGCCCTCGACGCCCGGGGGCCAAACATGCATGAAACAGAAACGTGTGCTGGGAGAAGGCCCGACGTGGGCAAACGGAGATGGTTTGGCCGGATACGTATGCGCGCCGGGACGCTGGCCGGACACGTCGCCGCCGGGACCCAGTTGCCGTGCCTTGTTTTCTTTTCTCGGAGAAGAACAGAGCAGTTTGTCGTCGCGGTATGGCCTGGATGCAGGAACAGAGCTGTTGGCGAGAGGCCGAGAGCAGGAGCCGTCGTCGCGCTGTCGGATCGTGCGAATAACGCCAACGACTTGGTTGGGCGCCCGCCGGCGAGCCGCAGTGGTCGTCCGTGTCGAGCGGGCATCCACAGCCACAGGTCGCCGACGACGTCACACGCCCGCGCGCACCGGCCGGTCTGCAGTCAGGAACTCAGGATCATCGATGATTGCGTCATAATTTACAATTTAGGTTCATCCCAAAGTCAAAATTGACCCTTAATAATCTGCCCCGCATGTATTTTTTTTTTCCATTGCATGCTATGGGTCCGAGTTTTTTTTGGTTCAACATGATTTACTCCGATTTTTAAATAAATTTATTGCCCATAAAGTTTCTTAGATTATGCCATGGATCCTATGTATGTCATGCATGTATAATAATCCTTTGATGATGAAATGCAATATATTGTTTGTGCATCGGTGTGAAAGGCGTTGATACGTTCAACGAATCCAAAACAACAAAACTAATGTTTTGTCTCATTATATAGGCTGCCGAAAAAAAAGAAAGGGAATGGGAGAGTTGCTCTGCGCTTAAAAAAGCCCAGACCAATCTACGGCCCGGTATATTTTTTTCCGACAATCTACGGCCCAGTATCGCGCTCCCTAATAAAAACTAAGGGGCAATCTCAACCGTGGAAGCAGCCCCCGCGCGCCTCCATCCCGCCGTCCACGCTCCCGTCAATCACCCCCTTCTCCGTTCTCCCGCCTGCGCCTTCACCGATTCACGCCGGCGCTTGCGAGGCGGCTAAACCCTACCTAAGGGGGGGGGGGGGGGGGGGGCAGGGGCCGCCACCCCCACCCCCCCCGGGAAGCAGCCGCCGCCGGCGCCAGCAGGTAGGAGCGGCGTCAGGATGAGGAAGAAGGTGGATGAGCGCATCCGCACGCTGATCGAGAACGGCGTGCGGCAGCGGCAGCGCTCCATGTTCGTCATCGTCGGCGACAAGTCGCGCGACCAGATCGTCAACCTCAACTACATGCTCACCAAGTCCCGCGTCAAGTCGCGCCCCTCCGTCCTCTGGTGCTACCGCGACAAGCTCGAGATCAGCAGGTGATGATGATGCCCTTGCCCTTGCCGCTGGCTGTGTCTTACTCCGCCGCCGCCGCCGCACGCTTGCTTTATTATGGGCCTGTTTGTATACAAGGGCTAATTACTACTCCCAAACAGCTAAATTTATTCAAAACTAGCTCTAGTGCATCCAAACAAGAGGGCGGCTACTAGGTGGGCTAAATTTTTAGTCAAGTCATCAACGTTGTTAGCCAACTAGCTAGCCAGCCATAGCTAATTTGGGCTAATGTTTAGCCCCGACCATATGTGTATCCAAACACGCCCATACTCGTTGTTCAGTTGGTGAATGAATTGTCTGAGACCATGCGGCTTGCACTATTTACTTACTTCCTTGTCCTCCATTTCATCCTGTACTGTAGCCACAAGAAGAAGCGCGGCAAGCAGATCAAGAAGCTCATGCAGCGGGGTCTCCTGGACCCTGAGAAGGCCGACCCGTTCTCCCTCTTCATGGAGACCTCAGACATTACATACTGCCTCTACAAAGACTCTGAGCGGGTCCTTGGTAACACGTTCGGCATGTGCATACTGCAGGTTCTGCCTGGAGCTTCTCTTCTATTACATTTGGTTGAGACTGCCATCCTTGGCTTCCTTGTTGCTCAATTTTCTTTGTTGATGATGCTTCAGGACTTTGAGGCGCTGACGCCTAACATTCTTGCACGGACCATTGAGACAGTTGAGGGTGGTGGTTTGATAATCCTGCTGCTTCGCTCGCTGTCCTCGCTCACCAGCCTCTATGCAATGGTCATGGTGAGTTTCATTTCCCCTCTTTATTTTACTTCTCTTTCACCCATACAGTCATACACACTCAATTAAGTAAGGAACTCGATAGTTTTAATGGTTTTTTTGGCTACATGTTGTCTATTAAGAATGGAGAATCTTTATACCACCTGCCCCATGCCCCATTTTGAATTAGATTTTTTGAGTTTGGTTCTTTCTGTGCCAACAGGATGTCCATGAAAGGTTTCGTACGGAGTCTCATACTCAAGCGTCCGCAAGGTTCAATGAGAGGTTCTTGCTGTCTATAGCATCATGCAAAGCATGTGTTGTGATGGATGATGAACTTAACATTTTGCCAATATCATCTCACATGAAATTCATACAACCAGTTACAAACAATGAGGTATGGGTGCTTAATTCCATTCCTTTATTGGTATGTTAAGCATTCCTTTTTTTCTAATAGGACTTATCTTTTATCCTATGATGAATGGCTCTGCTGAGTTTTCCAATTTCTGGTGAATATCTTGGAGATTTTATTTCTGTAAATCATTCATTTGATTCCTCTGCAATGTGCATATTTTATCATGTGACTAGGATTCTGAGGGTTTGTCGGAACGGGAGAGGGAGTTGAAAGACCTCAAGGATCAATTTCGTGAAGACTTTCCTGTTGGTCCTTTAATTGGAAAGTGCTGCACAATGGATCAGGTGCAGTTCGATGCTGATCCTATCAATATTTTCACAAATATGTTGATGCTTAAAGTCACTTGCAGGGTAAAGCTGTCATCAACTTTCTTGACTCTATTTTGGACAAGTCCCTGAGGAGTACGGTTGCTTTGCTTGCTGCTCGTGGACGTGGTAAATCAGCAGCCCTTGGTCTTGCCATTGCTGGAGCCGTAGCAGCTGGGTAAAACTCAACCCAATGGAATATTGAGTCAAATGTGCTAATCTTCTTAGTGCTAATTGTTTGATTTCTTAGGTATTCAAATATATTTGTCACCGCTCCAAGTCCAGAGAACTTAAAAACTCTGTTTGACTTTGTGTGCAAGGGAATAAGTGCATTGGAGTACAAGGTGCTTTTCTGCTATTTGGTTTTGTTGTTAAAGTGTAGCTGTGTTCTTTACATGTGTTTTTAAATTTTTAATGCATCTTCTTTCCTCTTTCAGGAGCATTTGCATTATGATGTGGTGAAGAGTGCTGATCCAGAACTGAAGAAAGCAACAATTCAAATAAATGTCTATAAGCAACATCGTCAGACAATCCAGGTAATTACTTGATTGCTTGCCAAGCGTACCATTTGTGTTTGATAGTCCTATCCAAAGCACCCAGGATGATGCTCCATCCTGAAGCTCACTTTGCAGATAAGTCGGGAACCGACTTCAGCTCATGTGTTCTATAGCCTTCCTTTGAAATTTAGGTGCTGGTTCCCATTTTGGAGGGCTTAAATTTTATTACTTAGTCTCAAGTTCGTCAGGGAGGGCAAACAGTAATTATTTCTCAAGATGTTGTAAAATAATAACTTGTTTAGATGCTGTTTAAGCAAGTGCAATGCACATTTTTAACTATTATGATGATCATCATTGTGGACCATAGTAATGGTGCTTCTGTTATTAATTGTTAGAGGCAGAAGGCTCTACTAGCAACACGGTGGCTGGACATCGAGTAGTAGTAACAGCCAGCCGGGGTTCAAATCCTGGCTTGGAAAAAAAATCCCCTTACATTGCCTCCCCTAAAAAATAGTGGCAGGGCGCCGTCCTGTGTCAACGGCACAGTCCTGCCTGGGGGTAGTGGCAGCGGTCGCCAGCCCAGGTTACGTTGCGGTCCTATAGGATGAGGCCAGGGTTTGAGAGTTTTCTTAAAATGCATCATCCTTGCAAAGCTTATATTTCTCCATCTATTTTGAATTAATGTACTTATGAAGAAAACTGCTTTGTAACTACTCACCTTGCTTAATATGAGTTTACCTGGCTCTTAGAGTTGCTAATGTTTGCAGTATCTGAGACCAAATGATCATGGAAAGCTTTCTCAAGTGGAACTCCTTGTTATTGATGAAGCTGCTGCTATTCCATTACCAATTGTTAAGTCCATGCTTGGTCCATACCTTGTTTTCCTCTCTTCCACTGTCAATGGGTATGTTTTCAGTTACTTCATATGGTATCATAATTCAGTCATGGGTGTAATCGGCCATGATGATTTTGTGTTGTAGGTATGAAGGTACAGGTCGATCATTGTCCCTGAAGCTTCTCCAGCAACTAGAATCCCAAAGCCTGCCATCTGCTAAATCTAATGGATCTAATTCCAGTAAGAGTCGTTTAAGTTTTCAATTTCAGTGTACTACTTTTTGGAAGAAATCTTGATTTTTCTTGTTTTGCATTTATAGTATACTTTGTTTCGTCATGTAGGTAGGCTCTTTAAGAAAATTGAATTGAACGAATCTATTAGATATGCCTCTGGTGATCCTGTTGAGACCTGGCTTAATGACTTACTTTGTTTGGACCTTGCAAACTCCATTCCAAATATCAGCAAGTAAGCATCATCCGAATACCTACTTTTTGTTGTCCAAATTCACAGTATTTCAAAAAAGAATTATGGTCTCTTCTTAGGCTACCTCACCCAACAGAATGTGATCTGTACTATGTCAACCGGGACACACTTTTCTCGTATCACAAGGAGAGTGAGATATTTTTACAGGTACAGATCAACAACATTCCTTTTTGCATTCTCCATTCATATATTTGGGAGATTAGGTTGCTAATATTTAAAACAATTATATAAATTGAAGCAGAATGTATTTTCATCTTCCTAAATGGATAATGGTCTCATTAATGTTTTCAGCGGATGATGACACTTTATGTTGCTTCCCACTACAAAAATTCTCCCAATGACTTGCAATTAATGGCGGATGCACCAGCACATCATTTGTTTGTATTGCTTGGTATATGACTGATCCTCTTGCAGTTATAGATGTTCAATGTGATACTATTATTGTGCAGTACTTACTTGCGTTTCCTTGTTTGATAGGCCCTGTTGATGATACCACAAACAAGCTCCCTGATATCCTGTGTGTAATCCAGGTTCTGATAACTTTCTTGAGTTAATTCCTTCGGATTTTATTTTGAAATTTGCTCCTGGTTCTTCTCATTGTTGCCTGATGCACTGGTTGTGTTGATTCATTGCCACCATGTGCACAGACATGGTGTACACTATACAAAGTTACTCTAGGGCGATCACTCCACAAGTAATCCCCACAACAAGATTTAAGTTATGAGTGAAGAAAATAGTGCAACTATGTCTTCAAGTAGACCTATGGACAAGCCTCGGCAGCCAAAATATAATATTTGACGCGCTTGCACCGGCTCATAAACAAGAGCTGATTCTTCTCTCACCTTTCATGCATTGGATACTCCCGTAGTTTGATTCGTATGGTTCGCTTCCACATCAGTTCAAGGCTCGCTTTTTCACTGCCACTGGAGAAACCCTTAGGTTCTTCAACTCTACAGCACTGGGTCACATGAACCATTGCCACATATATGCATAGTATTTCTCCTAACATAGACTCCAAGTGCAGCAACATTTAGTTTTTTTTTATAGTTATATCTCATTGACCTAATTTACTTTTGTTTTGAGTTAATCCTTTTGGTGTCACTATGAGAACTAGCATTCTTAGCTGTTGGCTTCAATCTAAGATATTCTACTCAAGCACCAAGGCCACTAACATGTTTCATATTCCACCATGATCTACACTTTCAGTTTGATCTTGAGATTAGATTTATCTTGGCCTATTTTAGGGTTATTTCATACTATAGATTTGTCTTGGCCTATTTTAGGGTTATTTCATACTATGTGTCATGTAATACATAAATATCTAAGATTTTAATTTGTATTTTCAGGTTTGTTTGGAAGGACAAATATCTCGAAAGTCAGCTATGAAAAGCCTAAGTGAGGGCCGTTCACCTTCCGGTGATCAAATACCATGGAAATTTTGTGAACAGTTCCAAGACAATGTATTTCCAAGTCTCTCAGGAGCTCGTATAGTGCGAATTGCTGTCCATCCTAGCGCCTTGAGGGTATGCTCTTTTTATGTTTATGTGATTTTGACTGCATATACTGACATCATCCTATATATCATTCTATGTTCTTTGCTTAATGTAGCTTGGGTATGGTTCAGCTGCTGTGGACCTTCTAACAAGGTACTTTTCTTTACACTGCTTCAATTTGCATCCTTATGGCATATAATGATTACTGGTGCTTTGATTCTGATTCTAAATTGTCTTTACACCGCTTTACTTTGCATCTGATATATGGATTATTGGTGCTTTGTTTTTGATTCCAAAGCAAACACAACCCTTACAGTCTTAACCGTTGTTGTGACATCCAATCCCCCTGTTTTCCTGTATTAAATGTTTTCCAACCTTAGCGGCACTTGTTTACCCATGTGCAACTTTTGTGCATAAGTATTTCTTGGAAATATATTCATAACTTCTCTTTTGTGTGTCACATTATCTGAAAAAGGACTTATAACTGAACTATCTAATACAACTATAGCTGTTTTTATTTTATTTGATTGCTACCTTTTTTTATTCAAGGTACTATGAAGGTGAAATGATAAATTTGGATGACGATGAGGAGGAAACAGAAGAGCCTGAAGTGAAGATTATTGAAACTGCAGAGAAGGTTTGAATGGAAAGCTGTTTGTACTCAATATTACGCTCAAATGTTTTCATTCTTATATTACATAAATTGAAATATATTACAGAAATTGAAATAGTTAAAACTAAGCTTACAAAGGAACTTGGATATATTTCACATACCTTCTATTACTATTGCTATTTTATTTTTAACTTCTGCAAACTGTACGGCACTAGTTACTAATTAAATTATATTGTTACAGATAAAATATTTGGTAGAAAAATAACACATGTTTTCATTTGTTTTATACTGTATAATATGGAGTATACGATTGTTTGCCAGGTGGTCCAGGCGTATAGCTATCAATACAGCCTTTTCTATTATGAATATATTTGGTTGTATCCATCCATAATATAATTCAAGTTGCATTCCTTGACTTTTGTCACATGTTCGATCTGGGAGGTGCGCGAGGAGAGGGACGTGGCCCCTGCTCCCCCTTGATTCCCTTCTCCCAAGAGAAATCCGGAGTAGAAAGATTGAGTTTTGCTTAGGAAAAGAGATTGAGTTTGTTTAGGAAATAAAGTCAATTTGATAGGAAAGGAGATGTCCAAATATATAAGGACTCCTAGTTTTGTTTGGAAGACAAGTCCAATAGGGACTATAAATATAGGGACTATAATTATATGTCATTTTTTTCTATTTTTCCTCATGAAAGTTATGAATAGTGAATTTGTTATATGTCCTTCCTTTGGATATTTAGCATTACATATACCCTTCTGTTTTATTGTATTACCAACTATAACATTATTCTTCTTCTGCTGGCAAATAAAGGTGTAAAAAGGATTTGACATATAATAATTATGTTATCACTTGGGTCTATAGTATATTGGCACGGTATTTTTTTACTGGTATAACAACTTTTAACTTGGTACATGCTGTTTCAGGCTTCACTGCTAGAAGAGAGCATAAAACCTAGAGCACATCTTCCGCCACTCCTTGTTCCTCTTCGTGGTCGTCGTCCTGAGAAGCTCCATTATCTTGGCGTATCTTTCGGACTAACACAAGAGCTTTTCCGCTTTTGGCGGAAGCACAACTTCTATCCGTTCTATGTTGGCCAAATTCCTGTAAATGATATCTAACCAGACTTGGCATAACAGATTTACCGAACTTGATGTTTCACCTTCTGTTGTGCTTATTGCTATTTCTTTTTTTCCCAGAGTGCTGTTACTGGTGAGCATACTTGTATGGTGTTGAGGCCCTTAAATAGTGATGACATCGAAGTTAGTGAATCAAACAAATGTGGATTTTTGGATCCATTTTATCAAGGTATTAATTTATCATGTTTTGTTCGATCTCATTTACATTTCTTGCTGAAGCTTCTTAGTGTGACCTCAAGTTCAGTAAAAAATGGGTTTTAATCTATCTATTCTTAGATGCACAGATGGTGTTTTGTTTTTCTTACATCATTCTTTTGCGCAAAAGGCTTATTTTTGGTGATCTAGCTAAATTTGGAAGCTATGTTCAGATTTCAGACAAAGATTCAGGCGGCTTTTGGGAACTTCTTTCCGGCATCTCGATTTTAAGCTTGCAATGAGGTATGAACATTCAAATCACCTTAGCACAGAAAATTTTCTGCATCTAATTTTTTGCTTTTGTAAATTTTCTAGTGTCTTGGCCTCGAAGATTAATTACTCAAACCATGAGCCTTCAGAATATGATAATAGTAGCATCTCAAAGTTATTGGGAGACATGCTATCGCCACATGACATGAAACGGCTAGAAGCATATTCAAACAATTTAGTCGATTATCATCTGGTAAGAAACACAATTATCCAATCCCGAAGATAAGGTGTATGTAGTTTTGATGCATTTGCAGAGTATATATTCCTGGTGTGCTGTGAAAATAATTGTCTTTTGCATCTGAAACATCACTCCAACTTTCAATACGTTTGGTATTCCAGATTCTGGACCTTGTACCCATCCTTGCACACCAGTATTTTTCGGAGAGGGTTCCAGTGTCATTGCATGGTGCCCAAGCAGCTGTTTTGTTCTGTATGGGTCTGCAGGACAAAGACATAGGCACTGTAAAGGTGAGCTCATGTTTAATCTAAAGCAAGTCCAAATTACTTGGCATTCTCATCAAGATTTCTTACAGCTGTTCTCTAATTTATTTATGACAGGAAGAACTCGGAATAGAAAGGGAACAGATTCTATCAAACTTCATCAAGACAATGAAGAAGTTGTATGCTTACCTTCATAACATTGCAGGAAAAGAAATTGAAGCAACCTTACCTCGACTGAAAGAGGTGATAAAATATATTTAGTTTCTTCCTGTAAATTTCTATTCATAAAACATTGCATGCAGCTAGTGCATTACAGTAGTCACATGAAATTTTTATGAACATACTCTGGAACACCTTTCTTTTGCTTTGTCGCAAGCTTGATGCTTTACCTTGCTCATACTTTGTTGCTATACCCAGATTTCAATGCCCCCTCTTAGCAAATCAATGGATGAGGACCTTGCAGAAGCAGCCAAGGAAGTTGAGGTGAGAATTCAAACTGCCATCAATAAATAAATACTTATAATTCTGAGCTTGGTACTAAGTAAAAAAGGATGACCGAAGAATTCCATGAACCTTGAGGCTTGAGGGACCATAATTATATGCATATACTTGATACTGTAATACTCCCTCCATTCCAAATTGTAAGTCGTTTTGACTTTTTGGGTACATCCTTTTTGCTACCATCTAGATATAATAATATGTCTAGATACATAGTAAAATGGATGGACCAAAAAAAGTCAAAGCGACTTTGAAATGGATGAGAGTAGGTATAATTTTCTTTCTTTTTTCAAGAACCCAAAGCTGTCCTGTGCAGAAAATCGAATTCTAGCTTCAGTATAGCTACAATTGTGTATATGATTTTGATCTACTCTATTCTCATATAAAAAGGCAATCATGCCAGCTAGTTTTTTCACTGGTCTGTAGACATTGCTTTCATAAAACCAAGCATGTAGGTTTTTCCCCTTAATTGACGCTTATGTCAACGCCATATGGGCATAATCTCAGGAACGGAGAAGAGCCGCAAATGAAGCTCCTGTGGACCCAAAGATTCTGCAGAAGTATGGAATTGGTGACGACAATGAGATTGAGAAGGCCCTGCAGAACACCAAGGTGTCTGCAAGCGGCATCATCAGTGTGAAGTCCAACAAAACAAAGGCGGACAAGAAAGAGAAGCATAAGGAATCAGGCAAATCGAAACGGAAAGTAGTGGATGGTGGCAGATCCGAGTCAAAAAAGAAGAGGTTGTAGACTTAAGGTATTCCCTTGAAATTGGGTCTACCACACAGAACCTTCTTTGACCTGGAGCTCTGGTCCAGCGAGAAATACCATCGTCAGAGGTCAGGAGGATGCCTTTTATATCTGAAAAAAAAAGGAAAGGAGACACACAGGTGGGTTGAAGGACGTGGCCAGGGTTTGGACTTTCTGATGAAGTTCCAATGACTGGTCGCTGTCCACAAATTTTGATGTAACATTTCTCAGAAGTATATACTCTTAGTTTTTGCTGTATCCTGACTATCATGAAGTTCATTTTTGCTGGAGGAAAGAGTGCTATACTTCCTAGTTTGGTCAACTGCTGATGTTCCTAACCTGTGCTGCTGTGCCTGATACCTATGGTGCGGTTCGAGGTAGACGAGTGACGTTTGCGCGTGTGTTGCAAGATTGAATATTGCCATTGTATGTAGCTGTCGTTTGTAAGCAGCAGCAACAAACGTGAAACTTGATCGATAATTTGTGATGCCAGAGTAACATGTCGATGAGTTACGTGTCGCGATAATGTTGTTACGAGCACAATGCGCCCATGTGGACCCACAGGCAGCACTATTACCACAATCCCACATATACATACATCTGAGAAAATGCCAACTTCTGCATTCAATAGAACAATTTTCTATTTCTACTTTAGATACATTGCTTTCACTTCAGACATAGTACATATCTAATTGCATAGTAAAAATTATGTATCAAAGAAGTCAAAACATTTTATAATTTAGGATAAAGGGAGTACCAGATAATAGTTTGCAAGCCTTAATAGACCATCTTTAAGAGTTTGTTATTTTTTACTTGTTAAATTTTGAGATTTGTCAACTCTTAAAATAATATGAGAAATAAAAAAAAGAGCGTCTCTAACAGTTTGCTATTTTTAAACTTAAAAAAAAACTGAAGGCCCACAAGCTATTCTTTTTCCCATTCGCAACTGTTTACTGTTCGTGTGAAACCCTTCTTGTTTTCGTGTGAAACCCTTCATGTCTTGTGCGCATCTTGTGTTTGGTCATGTCGTCGCGTGCCTGAGATCAGATAAACAGGCCACAGGTAGCACCAGTGAGCAAGCGTAGCCTAGAGGAAGAAGAGAGCCGATCAGCAGCAGCAGCATAGTAGGAACAGTAGTATGCAGCGGCAAGCATAGGACACAGCGTATGAAAAAAATTACGATCTACACTGTACGAGGCTCGTTGGAAATAAGAGCAATTTAGCGATGTATAAATTAAGTTTGATAATGAGGAAAAGACCAATAGCATATACCATAGTTATGTGATTTGATACTAGCAACAGAGAGAATGCGAGAACGAACAACGGAGAGAGAATCGACATTCTTACAGTGAGATTACCGGCGAAGGAAGACGTAACAGACCGTCGACTGAGATCCGGATCAGCGGCGTAGAGGGAAGAAGATGTCCAGCGAGCAGTCGTGACGGTGCTTCCCAAAAACCTGATACGCCTCCTATCCCGTGCAGGGACACGAGGAGACGTAGGCTTCGGAGCCTACTCTCCCGACACCGATGGTACGTCGACGACGGGATAGGGAAGACGGCGGCAGCGTAGCACTGTGGCGAGGAAGAGATGAATCTCTCGGTTCTGAGGATGACATGCCGCTCCATATTTATACACGCGTCGCAGCAAATAGGAAAGTAATTAGCCGCTCAATCACAGTATTATGGTAATTGACCTGCCGTTTGTGCACTTACCATAATATGAGAATAATTTCTTACCAAATAGGCCATCGCAATTTTCTCCATGCATACAAAAATTCAGAGTGGCAAAAGGAGGCCGCCCACCCGCAAGGGTCGGAGCGGGAAATCGGCTGACCATTCACGCGCATGTTGTGCGTGCACGCCCATTAGCCCGCCCCGCCCCACCCCGCCGGGCCCGGCGAGGCGAGGCGAGGCGAGGCGAGCGTGTGATTCTTGCTTTTCCTCTCCCCAATAGCTCCAACAAGATAGAGATAGCTCAACTATTTAAGTTGGCCTCACTCCTCTTGAAGTAGCAAAGTGGGACTAAAGTCCTCCACCTTTCCATATATACATGCATATGTGAGTGGGCCTTTGGGATTTATTTGGAATTGTTTGGCCCATGGCCCAAAACATCTAACAATCCCCCACCACATCCCAAGGGCACGCGAGTCATACTCCCTGTACCACAGTACTGTTAATATACCAGCTACTCAGTGGAGACCAGTTAAGCTTGAACATCCACCAAAAACAACAAGATAGGCCCATCCGCAACTGTACAATGGACTAGGCCTTGAATTGAGAGTTTGGTGCGAATAGGCTTCACTTGAAGTCTTGACTGATACTAGGCTGCCATAGCCAACCCCGCGAGTAGAGCGTATGAGTCATACTCCTAACTTACTTCATGAGCTTATTAAAGAATACCCAATTCTTATAAACTGCGACTAACAGTTGGGCTCACATAGGTGTGTTCTTACAGGGATACTCTGTAGGACAGTATCTCGCTATAAAGCCTCATAACACATTAGGACAAAGTCAACCTGCCTTACAGAGATGAGAGTACTGCATCTCCAGCAGAGTGGGTCAAAAGGAAAGATTGTACTCTCCCATTAACCAACAGCTTGTTCTTCCTAGGTCCTAATTCACGGGATCTCCGATCACATAGGTTGGGTTACTACTGAGGTTAACTCACATGGGTCTCAATCCCATCTCCTTCGATGCATTGTCAATCACGGTGCGTGATAGTCCCTTTGTAAAGGGATCTGCCAGGTTCTTAGCTGTCTAGATGTAGTCCACAACTATTACTCTGGAGCTCCTTAATTTTCTGACAGATTTCAGTCTACGCTTTATATGTTTGCTGGACTTCTTTCCATTGTCCTGACTATTCTTCACCTTCGTGATCACCGTTTGATTATCACAGTTTATGAGAATAGCAGGAATTGGTTTCTCAACCATAGGCAAGTCCATCAACATCTCTCTTAACCATTCAGCCTCAGTAGAGGCTGTATCCAGAGCTGTAGCTCTGCCTCCATTGTGTACTTTTGTAAGTATTGTCTGCTTACAAGACCTCCAAGAGACAGCACCACCACCCAAAGTGAATATGTATCCACTAGTGGCTTCAAGCTTATCAGCTTCTGTAATCCAGTTTGAATTACTATATCGAGTACTCCTGGGTACCCTGAATAGTGAATTGCATAACTCATTGTGCCTTTTAGATAGCGCATTACTCGATCAATACCACGCCAATGATCAGTTCCTAGATTAGAGGAAAATCTACTCAACTTGCTTACAGCAAATGAGATATCAGGGCGGGTTGCGCTAGCTAAGTACATCAAAGATCCAATAATTTAGGAATATTTCAAATGATCTTTTTCTAGCCTTTTATTCTTTCGAAGTATTAGGCTAGGATCGTAGGGTGTTGGAGAAGGTCTGCAATCCATATAACCAAAGTGGTTCAAAACCTTTTCCACATAATGAGACTGCAAAAGAGTAATCCCATTCTCATCCTTATTAAGTTTAATATTGAGGATCACATCGGCTTCTCCCAAATCTTTCATGTTAAAATTTTGGGATAAGAATGATTTTACATCATTAATCTCTTCGATACCTGTCCCAAAAATTAGTATGTCGTCAACATACAAACACAGGATTACTCCTTTGTCTCCACCATAACGGTAATACACACAAGTGTCGGCTTCATTTATTGCAAACCCAGTAGAGGTCAAAGTCTTTTTGAACTTCTCATGCCACTACTTAGGTGCCTGCTTTAGGCCGTACAAGGATTTAAGTAACCTACACACCTTGCCCTGTTGTCCTTGTGCTATAAATCCATCAGGCTGATTCATATAAATTTTTTCCTCTAACTCTCCATTAAGGAAAGCCGTCTTCACGTCCATCTGATGAACAAGAAGCTTATGGAAAGCAGCCAAGGATAATAATACTCGGATTATAGTTAATCTGGCAACAGGTGAGTAGGTATCAAAGAAATCCTCATCTTCTTTTTGTGTAAAACCTTTAGCAACAAGCCTAGCCTTGTACTTTTTTAATAGTACCATCAGGCCTAAGCTTCTTAAATACCCATTTATAGCCAATCGGTCTGCAACCCACTGGTTTATCTACTACTTCCCATGTGCCATTTGCAGTGATGGAGTCCATCTCACTACGGACTGCATCCTTCTAATAATCCGCATCTGGCGATGCATATGCCTCTGCAATGGTCATGGGAGTATCATCTATGAGATATACAATGAAGTCATCACCAAAGGATTTTTCAACCCTTTGTCTCTTACTCCTTCTAGGAGCTACAACATTGTCATCCTCTTCAATACCAGGTGGGTCTATAATTGGCTCTATCGAGGGTGTAGGCTCAGGAATAAATTCACTAGACGAACTCGGTAAAGAATAAGAAACTTTCATCAGGAAAATATTCTCAAAGAAAGTAACATCAAGTGACTCCAAAAGTGAATCAACTAAAACATCAGGCGCTTCAGATTTTATCACTAAGAACTTATAAGCCGTGCTGTGATACGCATAACCCAAAAAGATACAATCAATGGTCTTTGGTCCGAGCTTGCGTTTCTTATTAATGGGTACACTAACCATGGCCAAACAGCCCCATGTACGCAAGTAATGGAGTGATGGTTTCCTTCTTTTCCATCCTTCATATGGAGTAACTTCACTGTTTTTAGTTGTAACTCTATTTAGAATATGATATGCTGTTAAGACAGCCTTCCCCCACCATGCTTTAGCCATACCGGATTTCCTAACATGGCATTCACCAAGTCCATTAACGTCCGGTTCTTTCTTTCGGCAACCCCATTAGATTGGGGCGAATATGGTGGTGTCCGTTCATGAATTATTCCATTCTCCGCACAGAAGAGATCGAACTCATTGGAAAAATACTCTCCACCGCGATCAGACCTAACACGCTTGATTTTCTTTTCTAATTGGTTTTCTACCTCAGTTTTATAAGTCTTAAAATATTCAAATGCCTCATCTTTAGTTTTTAGAAGAAAAACATAATAATATTTAGTTGCATCATCAATTAAAGTCATAAAGTATCTTTTCCCTCTTTTTGTCAACACACCATTCATTTTACAAATATCTGAATGTATGAGCTCCAATAATGTCGTGCATCTCTCGTCTATAGCCTTGTGAGGCTTACGAGGTTGCTTTGCTTGCACACATGCTTGACATTTAGAGCCTTTGACAGTAGAAAAATTCAGAATTAAATTCATACTGGATAGACGCGACATACAACCAAAATTAATATGACACAAACGTGAATGCCATATATCAACCACCGAATTGTTTGAATCACACACATGGTTCATAACTTTATTACAGAAATCAGAGAGTAAAAAACGGAACAAGCCTCCGCTCTCATAGCCTTTGCCAATGAATTGGCCGAGACGACTACTTTATTAGACTCAAATACCAGCTTGAATCCATCTAGACACAAGAGGGATCCACTAACGAGGTTCTTCTTTATTGAGGGAGTATGCTGCATGTTCTTGAGCCGCACGATCTTTCCCGAAGTGAACTTCAGATCGACCGAACCAACACCAAGAACAGAAGCATGCGAGCCGTTCCCCATCATGACAGTTGAACCTCGTGCGACCTGGTAAGATGAAAACATGGAGATATCAGTACAAACATGAATATTGGCTCCTGTATCGATCCACCAATCATTAGATTGACATATAGAAAATACACTAGGTAAATAATTACCGTACCCAGATCCGCTAGGATCACCAATAGTCACGTTGGCAGACTTCTGCCCCTGCTGATTCTTCTTGCCCTTGCGGTTCTTGCACTTCTTGCGAAGTGTCCATTCTCACCGCAAACGAAGCACACAACTTCATCCATGTTCATCTTATTCTTCTTGAACTGAGTAGTCTGAATAGGCTTTTGCTTGTTCTTGCCAGCATGTTGCATCACATTGGCACTAGACTGTTCTGGGGCTTTTGGTAGAGCATCCTTTGCCCGAGCCTTCTCTTCAATATCAAGACCAGCCAACAGATCCTCGACTGAGATCTTCTGTCTTTTATGTTTTAGAGCTGTGGCAAAGTTTCCCCATGACGGAGGCAACTTGGCAATCATACCACCAGCCACAAACTTGTCAGGCAAGACGTGTCCGAGTTATTCAAGTTCCCTCATAATAAGTTAGAACTCATAAACCTGTTTCACGACTGAACGGTTTTTAACCATTTTAAAGTCGTGGTACTTCTCCATCACATACAACTCGTGCCTAGCATCTACAGCATCAAATTTGTGTTCAAGTGCATCCCACAGTTCAGCAGCACTTTTCATGTTCATATAAACATCACACAACTGGTCAGAGAGCACGCTTAAGAACGCATCCGACAAAAATCATCGTAGCCATAGTAAACTCCTGCACCTCTTTCTCAGACGCGAGAGGTAGTGCGAGAGGATTACCCACGACCCAAAACACGCCCATAGCCGTGAGCCATAACTGGGCCCTCGTCTGCCATCTCTTAAAATTCACACCAGTGAACTTCTCCGGTTTCATCGCATCTGTATATCCCTTAGTTATCGCTAAATGCCTATCAGGTTTTTTGGATTGTTGGAAACAAGACCAATTTAGCGATGTATAAATTAATTTCGACAATGAGGAAAAGACCAACAGCATGTACCACAGGTATGTGATTTGATACTAGCAACAGAGAGAATGCGAGAACGAACAACGGAGAGAATCGACATTCTTACAATGGGATTGTCGGCGAAGGAAGACGTAGCAGACCGTCGACTGAGATCCGGATCAGTGGCGTAGAGGGAAGAAGACGTCCAGCGAGCAGTCGTGACGGTGCTTCCCAAAAACCTGATACGCCCCCTACCCTGTGCAGGGACGCGAGGAGACGTAGGCTTTGAGCCTGCTCTCCCGACACCGATGGCACGTCGGCGACAGGATGGGAAAGACAACGGCAGCGCAACATTGTGGCGAGGAAGAGATGAATCTCTCGGTTTTAAGGACAACGTGCTGCTCCATACTTATACACGCGTCACAACAAATAGGAAAGTAATTAGCCGCTCAATTACAGTATTATGGTAATTGACCTGCCGTTTGTGCACTTACTATAATACGAGAATAATTGCTTGCCAAATAGGCCAGCGCAATTTTCTTCATGCATGCAAAAATTCGGAGTGGCAAAAGGAGGCCACGCACCCACAAGGGTCGGAGCAGGAAATCGGCGGACCATTCACGCGCATGTCGTGCGTGCGTGCCCATTAGCCCTGCCCTGCCCGGCGAGGCGAGGCGAGCGAGCGTGCGCGCGTGTGGTTTTTCCTTTTTCTCTCCCCAATAGCTCCAACAAGATAGAGATAGCTCAACTATTTAAGTTGGCCTCACTCCTCTTGAAGTAGCAAGGTGGGACTAAAGTCCCCCACCTTTCTATATATACATGCATGTGTGAGTGGGCCTTTGAGATTTATTTGGAATTGTTTGGACCATGGCCCAAAACATCTAACAAGGCACCCCTTCCCTAGCTAGCGACGACCGGGCCTTCCCATGCAGGATGCACACGCAAGCAGCCGAGCCTTCCCCTGCAGAACGTGGCACCGACCGGCTATGGTTGCCGTGGCCAGCGACGACCATGGCCAGCAGGCTAGCGACGACGAGAAAGCAGTAGAGGCGCAATATTGGAGCAATGTAGGAGTCTATCCATAGCATACCTAAACGCTAGGTCTCCGCCATGGAAGATCTCCACTCTCTGTGATGGAAACTGGGCTATCGCGTGAAGGAGATCGATATCTCGGGAGAGAAACGTGGCAAGGAGACCGAGCGTAAGAAGGAGTTGACGTCAGGAAGAGAAGGATGTGCGCTCGATACGCGTGTGTATTTTTACACGCTGGGGTGGAAGATATGGCAAGTTGGGATAACAAATTGTTGGAGTCTATTTTTTCACGTTTTGTCATGATTTGATGGATAGGGAGTTGAGATAGCAAATTATTGGAGATGTTTTTAGAGACGGAAACCATATGAGGCTGGCTGTAAGTTCCAACCGAGCATATGACTATTTTTAGAGGAATCATGTCATAACATTTAAGACATATTACATAGATTTGGAACATCAATCCCAGGAAACAGTGCTGACATAAGAATTAAATTAACAAAGTGACTCGGACAATCTATCCCTTTCTCCTGGAACATAGTGCTGTCCCTAGTTCCAATCCGGTGCTAGATATCAGGAGACCATGATTCTTTGAAGAGGGACCAACCAACGAGGATACCCAATGTACAGAACAACATTCCACATTTCTCATAACTTATGGTGGATATATTAGGCTCGAATACAACAGATTTTTTAATCACTTCACCATAAATAGCCTCCACTTCAACTTTGAGTTCTCCAATAAATTCCACAGAAACAACCTGTCTTGTAAGCTGAATCACACCAGCATCACTGATAGGCATTCGTGCACCTCTGGAATCTAGAAGAAAGATCTCCATTTCAGGGATACTGGCCGTGCAGGTAGAGATTCATCCAGGGACATCATCTGGCCATGATCCATCAGTAACTTGAACGCTTATAGTAGCCTCAACTGAATGGAGCAGTACTGCAAATGTGAACTCAATCAAGGTTGCCACGTTTGCCAGATAAGTGTCTTGTAGTTATGGGAGGAGGATGCCCAACATGACTGACATAATGATGTGTTTTTAAGACATTAAAGACAAGCACTTTATCTTCGGACTCACTTTCACCCTTTGCTTTCAGTTGAACTTCAAATGCAACCGGATCAAGTATCACAACTGCATGAGATGGGCCTGTTAACAACAAAAGTGGATCCTGCAAGCATCGACATTAATTAATCAATCAATCAATCACTCTTCCTCTATCAACGATAACACAAAGTAATACCTTTTTTCTTTTAGCAAAACACAAAGTAATACCTAGGGTACATGCAGGGGTGAACCTATGTGCCATTTACCGGGGTTAGCTGACCCGTATACATTTTGGCAAATCCTATATAGATTCACTATTTGCTAGTACATTTTTGTTTGATAATCAATGGCATGCCCTGTGATTTTCATGCCGGGCTTTGCCCTTGGGTACATGTATATAAACAATCCCTTACCAAGGAAAATACTAGAAAATAATCAGTCACATTTTGATTTAATAAGGGTCTACTGACTCTTTTTTCCAAAAAAATACTAGCAATAAGTGTCTGATTTGTTCCAACACTAACTAAATGGCCTGTTCATTACAACAGCACAACAAATCAAATAGTTACATCGTACCTCTTCAGTTATGGTTAGGCAGTTATCCCTGGCACGGTGGAAAAATAAAGTTATGCCTATGGAGTCCCTGATAGCGATCAAGCCATATACGTCGTGGCCAGTGGACGCCTTCTTCCTCTTTGAGCTCACAAGCCTTGGCAGAAAATAACTGCAATCCTTCCTCCATGATAGCAGATCCTGGGATATGGGTCTAAACGTATAGCGCATGGGTGGCACAATAGCTAAAACAAGGATCCCATTAATTAATATACAAAAGGTGAATAAAATCTCACTTGTGCTTTTAGATTTACAGTTTTACAAATGTATACATACAAGAGATAACAATATTTTGTAATTATAGTAGAGATATGTATAATCTAACTCAGTTTACAATTACAATTTCATATATATAATCAATTACAACCTGGAATACAAGTAATATGAGTTAGACTATACATATCTCTAATAGCTAGTAACCTAATGAAAAATAATGAAATTTGTTGTGAACACAAAAACGATCTCCTCCTCTGATCTCCTCCTGTTCACTCTTCACTCTTCTCATCAATGCTTCTTCGTCATAGTCTTCCTCATGCTCCCCTTACCATCAAATCCTAGCATCATCGTCATCTCGTAGAAAGCAATCAGATCCAACATGATTTTGAAACCAGGCCAGCACAAGTGATTATATTTGGGACTGTATGGCATTTGCATATTTCATAGCCTGTCGGCACATTGCAACATGGAGAAGCACACAACAGCTGGCACACAAAAAACACATGCCTAGAAATGTTTCAACACACTAATTATGAACCACAGGAGGATCTAGAACTAATAGAGGTATTGTTCTATATGCAGACTGTTGTTCTATTAACGACACACACATGGACTAAGGTGGATACATGTGCGTCCAAACATGGTCTCAGTCTGCATGCTCAACTAGGGGGCAAACTAAGAATAAAACCATAACAAACCATATAGTACAAACTATATAAAAAAAGAACCCATGAACAACAACAACAAAACATAACAAACTGCTAATGGGAAAACATAGCCAAATCCTTTATACAACCATTCGATATGCACATGTCTACGTGACTAGTGTTTGAGAATCCTAAAAGGTAGAAACCAGACAAACCTCTGTAACCTTAGTTAGCATGCTAGCAACTATAATGAGGAAGCAACGGGCATTACAATCTGCAATACAACCACCATATGCATAATAAGATGCCAATTTTTGGGTGACAATTAGAAAATACATAACAGGAAAAAAAAGAGAAACTTACCAACCGAGGTGCAAAACATAACCAAACACACACACAATTATCATCAACAAGTTATAGAACAAGGGCAGGACAATGAAAAGAACAATGCTGGAACCAAAACACTTTAAAAAGGTAAAATATTACAACCCCTAACCAGCACACACAATTCTAAACCACTGAAAAATATAAAACAAAGAACAATTTCTAATACAACTAAACATAAATACACACACTACAAGAAATGTGTCATCTTATGACATTTATGGCATGACATCTCATGTAAATGTCACTAAATCAACTAGTTTATGATATTTTTTGGGAAGCCATCTCATTTTAGTGACATAAATGATTTTATGTCATAAAAATGTCTTATATATAGTCAAAATCTAATTTCTTGCCATGTCATAAAGGCCAAACTAGAAAAAGAATATTTTTATTATTTTTAAATTTTCTATTTTTAAACATGTATACAAACACAACTTGAAACAACAATTTCTATTTTCCCAAAAGAAAACAACAATTTCTGTGTGTACCTAGTATTTGTATGTATGCATTTATACATGCACAACCAACCTTATCGTTTTATTTAAAAAAACCAACCCTATCATTTATAATTTCCTTGTTATATTATGAGTGCATATAATTTTTTTTGCGTGCTGTTTTTGTCCACGCTGGTTTTTCAATCGCACACGTGTGCCTCAAATCGCCTGCCCAGCCAACTCGGGCCATAGAAACTTGAGCGGCCCATCAGTCCGTCACAACACCCAAAACCCTAACTATCCTCCACCACGCACCCACCCCCACCAGCCGCCGCACACTTCCAGACTCAGCCACCGCGACCCGGCCACCACTCGCGCACACAGCGCGCTCCTCGTCGGGTCATCGAGTGGTCTTCGCACTACCACCGCGAGTCCGTCGGGGTCGCCGTCGTAGCTGCCATCTCCGTCCACGCCGCTGCGGCCGCCATCACCGTACCCGTCCCCGTCCCCGCTGCCACAATCGCCGTCCCTGTCGCCACCGCCGAGGCCACCGTACCCCGTCTCCGCTGCCGCGGACGCCGTCCCCATGGTACTCGTTCTCTTCCCTCCCGTCTGAATCTTCTGCTTTCACTAGCTACTGATGTACTATTTTGTGCATGAGAGAGAGCACAATATCGTACTTGTGTGAGTTTATTTGAAAATCGGTATAACTGATTCACTAAAGGCAACACACATGCATTTCCCTATAACTAATAATTACAGTATTCTGTTTACTCCACCTCATAGAGATACTGCAGTACTTCTATCAATAAGTGTGGTTTGTTAGCAGGGCCCTGCCATTTAAAAATTTTCAGAAGCACCCGTTGCACGCATCCTTTTCTATACATGTATTACTATACAATCATGTGAAGCTAGTGATACTTTTGTATAGTTGTTTGTTCTGACAAAATGTTTTATTCAGTCAGAGGGATGCTGGTGGTGTATTGCTACCGAAATTTCCGTGTTAAGTCAGAGATATCTGATGGGTGAGGTGAGATCTTAAAGGCACTACGATCATATTTACTTGAGTACATTGAATGAGCAATCTAACTGTTCTGTAATGATTTAAACTTAAATGAATGGACTATGTTACTTCATTAGATTGAAGAGTGGTTATGTTTCTGAAACAAATACATTGTGCTAATTTGCAAGCTGCTACCAGTCTACCATTATGACTGTATGACATTGTCTGCTACTAATTGATGGTGGTTGGTGACTAGGTTAGAAACTGTCAAGTATGCTCTGCTCCCTTCAGTTAGTTATTTATTTATTTACAAATCTCATTTGTCGGTAGGAGCTGATGTGAGAAAACCAATGAGTCTATGAAAGCAAACTTGATGCTGCCAGTGCTTCTTCATTAATCAAATGCTGCCGTACCACAATGCCACCATCAAACTTGTCTTTGTAAGGTAATTGGTTCTAACTTTAGTATTCACATGTGATGGACTGCTACAATTATGTTTTTAGGGTTCAGGAAAACCTTTCATGTGACAAAAAATTGGGGTTCATGGTTGGGTACAGATCGTACATCGTAACTGTTATAGTTAACTTTTCTTGGTTGGTTGGAGTTTATCTGATGAACTTGCAAAATTTAGCATGCATGCAACAAGAACGAATGAAATTTCCTGAAATACTGTTCTGGATTGCTCACTAGCAGTATTTTCTACTTTCTAGTCTGTCTATATGGCTGTATCTTGAGGTGTCCTCACTGTATTGTTCTCTTTAGTGTTTTTGAGTGGTGACAAGTTAAAAAGATTAATGCAAGCCTTTCCTCACGAGATGGACTGAAATAATTTAAGAGCTTTCCTCACAACAGCTCTATGTTGTTAGCATATGACAGCAGCTGACTTTTATTTTAGAGCATATATGAAACTTGACTATGAAATAATTGTATAGGCTAACCGAACTAGATATTAGTAGTTTAGATGAACTATCCTTGTTAATAAAATAGATCTAACCAGGTGTGCTAGTGTGCTAGTTATGTGTCATATGTGCATGCACCTACTGTTACTCTATGGACCAGCAGTACACATGTAACGTTTTCTTTTACTATTTTATTGGTTTCAACAAGTGATGGTTACTTCTGTTGTGTGTTGTGTGTCAGCAGGTTATGGATTATGGAAAAATTCGAGCAACCTAAGGTACTTGCTCCTGAAACCAAGAATAACTAGCTGCTAGCACTGGCGGTTGAACTATTAGTTTGGTGAAAAGGTCACTTGTGAGACATTGTTGTGTAGTTTTCATTTGATTATTTTATCTGAGATACCTCTGTGACTATGGCACTCATTAGTTCGGTGTCTTTGATGAATGTAATAAATATGTTGATGTACGACTCCTGAACTTAAGGATTTGGTAATAAATGGAATATATTGTTGGGCATATGTTACTCTGTATTGTTTGTGGCGTTGTGGGCCTTGAATTATGTCCAAATAAATATTGGGTTGTATGGACTTGGTCACCTGGCAAGATCAAAGAACTTGTGACACATTGTGACACAAAAGCTGATGACATTTGATTTTTGTCAACTTAATGTCATAAATGGTGACTCATGACATTTTTTACAGGTATTATGACATATATCAAATGTCAAAAGATGGCATATTTCTTCTAGTTACAATTTATACTATTTGATTGCACTATAATAACAAAGCCACATCCAATTTCTATTTAAATCAAAATTCACAACAAGCATACCAAAAAATGGATATGTATGTCTAGGCAACATACACCTAACGCCTAACATGTCCAGCCACAGCTGCTCGTTGCAGGCGACTTTTGTTGGTAACAAGCGATAACGTGTAGGCAGCATGGTCTAAATATTTTATTTTGATTAGTAAAGCTAGAAAAATGAGGAGACTCGCCACAAATTATATTTGTAAGCAAAGCTACAAAAATGAGGACCCTATGGATGGGAAGCAGGGGTGGATCACCCAAATAGTTTTTGCACAAATTGAAAGTTAGGCAGGGCAATTACATATCTTTTACATCAGGGCACACCAACATCTATGGTGTGCAATGCCATTAGCACCAGGCATCTCCACTAGAATTTCTCTAATGGACTCCAGGTACACAACTTTGATAGAACCTCATGTCCTATGCAGATGTTACTACCAAGAGAGCATCTCTTGCCCTATCATCGACGCCCATGGAACACCGATGATCCGCCCCGGATGAGTCAGACCTAACGTCAGACAACTTCTACCTCTACGGCTACATCAACTCTCTACATCACCTCTTCCATCTCCCTTCCACAAACACAAAAACACCTTTTAGCTATGATTCTTGGACGACTCGTCATAGGGTTAGAAGAAATACCAGCAGGAGAACTTCTACCCTCGAGTCAAATCTACCAGCAGCGAGGCACAAAGAAGAGGCAATTAAGTGCGAAAAAGGTCTTTTTCCCTATATGGTTACTGATTCATTTTCCTCCTATTTCATAAGAGATTTTGTACCAAATTTTTCTAGGTTTTGTTCTCTAATTCCTCTATGACTATGTCTTTGTGCTTGAAATAATTTCTCATCTCGCACCTCCTAGCTTTATCATCCGCTTCTAGATTCATCGCTTTCACCATCCCCTCACCGAATCTCCTAGCATGCTTCATGCTCCATTATGCTACACGGCGTCGACTTGTTCCATGGCCCGCTCCTTAGTCTTTATTCCAGCACCATCCACGCACTCGACAGTGTTTCCCTTTGCCTACCCCTGTTGCTTCAAACCAGCCATGTCGAGCGATAGACTAGTGGGACGACAACGATTCCAAGGGCAAAGGCCACCGTGAAAGCCCTCCCACTCCACTCCGCTCCTCCTTCCACTTGGCCTCCTCCCACTTTTTTGATTTGTTTGCCTCGAGACTAATGCAGAGTGGACTGGAGAATAAACAGACAGTGGACTGGGAGCATGTGTATGTCTGATGGGCCTCCTCTAGGCCTTGTCTCTTCTTTGGGTTAATTAAAGCCTAAACACTTGAAAAGTTACTGTTGTTTGATCTTTTTTTAAATGTGAAACATGATAATTATTGGAATAAAAAAGTTACAGGAAGTAATCATTAACTAAATATGAGAGATGTGAGTGCAGTGAAAGAGATAGAGCAAATGAGTGAGAGCCTATAGGATCTCCCTCCACCTTCTCCCTCTCCCTCTTTTATAGGGAAATATAGGAGAGAAGGTTTTCATTATTTTCCTTGGTGGGCTTGTATTTTACAAAAGAGCCTCTAGTAACTACAAATGGGTCCTAACATCATCTTACAAGCTCCAAAGCTATGTAATTCGGCTCTGAAAGCACTAATAGGGTCTCTAATATATAATACACCTGAACAAAGGCATAATCTTGAAGGGCATAGAAAATTCACCATAAAATGTATTTCTCAAAACAATTAAATCCTATCGCTTAGCCCATTTCACCCCTTGTACCTACGAGTGATTTCTATCACCGCACAAAGAGTTTTGCAGCCTAGTTCCAGTCCTACTCTAGCATGAAAATTTTATGAATGTAAATATATCAAATTAATCATACAAATGTAAATATATAATGTAAAGAGAGGGAAAGGATCACAACGATGTTTTCACAATGTATCAAAGAGTTGGCACTCCCCACTCATCCTTGTTGGAGCACTCGCGTAAGGGTATTAACTCCCTTGATCCACACAAGGATCAAGTGCTCTCTATGGGTTGATTCTTTTGCCACTTCAGCATGGGGAACCTACAACTATTTACACCATGAGTTAGATCCGCCATCTAAGATATCACCAAGCTCCCAATCACCATCAAGCTATCTAGGTGATTTCGATCACCAAGAGTAAACCAGCACAAACTCTCACTTGACCTAAACAAGTCCAATGAGGAAGGTGGATGCACACTTGCTACTCCATATGCATTAATGATGTCCTTAGTCTTGCACAAACCACGACCACCCACTAGGCATGAACTACCCCTTCTCTCCAAAGGATGCAAAACCGACCTAGCTAAAACAAATGACAAGTAACAGTTGGATGAAATGGAGGGGTACAAATACCCCTGACCACTCAAGTAAACGTTGGAACAATTTTACATAGAAAACGGGATCAACGGATCAATCTGATGCCCCTAACAACCGCTAGTTCTCAAACAGTGAGAAACTAGTCATTGCTGCGCAACAGTAACACTTTCTCCAATGAAGACCGTCAGATTAATCCGATGCGCCAAATACCTCTTTGAAACCACTTTGCAAGGCATCAAATTGAGCTTCAATGCTCTAATGGTTTCCAACCTATTAATCTGATGCTCCTATGCTAACCAAACCTTATTGCAAGCCTTGTAGCGCATGCTTCGATGCCCCTTTGACCTAGACCATCAGAGTGATACGATGCTTTAGTAAACGATGGTTTGACACACTAGTGGAACAATGGTTCGACAAGCTAGGGCCAAGATACAGAGGCCCTTTTTCCTGGTAATCGAAAGAATTGGCATAGGGCACTCGCAACAATAAGAGTCAGTTACTAGCTTTAAGCCGACCCCTTAATAGTGTTAGCTTTTAGCAATGACTCATAGTATGATTAGACTCACGTGATACTCTTATATGTTCTTAGAATGTGTGTATTAGTCTAGCTCTTGATCAAGAGTTAGCTTTTCTCTCTCTGGTTTTAAATTTTTTTTTTTAAAAAAAACACTTAGAGCTATCTTACGAGTCACCCTTTGTGGATGACCATAGTGGCTCATTATGGTTGCGTAGTTCCAGAACATGACTGTGTTGACACCAAATTTGGCTTGTCCAAGATATGTGAAATTTTGTATACTTCAGTAACGAGAAAATAATAAGGATGGCCAAATTCCATCAAGTGGTGCGAAACAATATTCCCCAAATGAAAGGGAGATAGCTAATATTGGCTATGAAATATAGTACACCCAAATATAAAGTGAAGGTGTACGTGCCAATATAGTGTGGGCGTGCCAAAACAAATGTTGCATAAATTCGGACAATGAAATATCAAAGAAAATATTTATTGCCATATATGCATGTACTACAATGTATTTGTGTGAATAAACTGCCAGCTGGTTAAATGTTCGGTGGTTACGTATATATATATGGATAGGAATATATGAAGCAAAATACTTTTGTTGGTTAATCAATTTTGATGGTGTAATCTATATCTATCTACCATGTAAAAAGTGATGTGATGATTAATCAAAAAGAAACAAAGGAAAGGATTAGTGAGAAGAGAAAAGAGAGCCATGCAGCTTTATGCACTGTGGCTATGCATGATTGATCAAGCTTGCTACTCGTAATTGCCAAACATATGCCTATGCATGCTACTCCGCCTCGATCTGGTTCTATTTTTGGTATTCATTCATTGTGTTGTTGTATTCGATTTCCGATCGATTCGTACAGACTGGCTGCAACAGGTAACTTTCCAAATCAGGTAAACTCGAGCCGAATCGACGACGGACTGGGTGGGCACATAAAAGCCCAGCCAGCCTACGTGCAGGAAGGATCCTGAGTTTAAGTTGGGGGCGAGGAGGTGGTTCATTCTAGCAATTGTCCTGTACTGTTTCTCTTCAATTCGTGATCAGTCGTGACAGGTTCTTCAAGTGCAACTGTTAAGAGTTTATTTAGTTGTGTGTAGATTGTAGATAGAGGCAGAGAGGATTTGCTTGCTAATATATATGGCAGGGACCTCCACAGTAGTGCTGGGATGTATCGCCTTTGTGATTTTCTGGGTGATGGACTGATGGCCGTCTTCCCCACGGTCCCATTCATGCCCGTCGGGCGGACGGCCGGGTCCCTCCTCGGAGCTCTCCTCATGGTCCTGTTCCGCGTCATCTCCCCGGAGGCGCGTACGCCGCGATCGACCTGCCGATCGTCGGCCTGCTCTTCGGGACGATGGTCGTCAGCATCTTCCTCGAGAGGGCCGACATGTTCAGGCACCTCGGGAGCCTGCTCTCGTGGAAGAGCAGAGGCGGCAAGGACCTCCTCGTCTGGGTCTGCGTCGTGTCCGCGCTTGCCAGCGCGCTCTTCACCAACGACACGTGCTGTGTCGTCCTCACCGAGTTCATCCTCAAGGTCGCGCGGCAGAACAACCTGCCGCCGGAGCCGTTCCTTCTGGCTCTTGCCACGAGTTCCAACATCGGCTCCGCCGCGACGCCCATCGGCAACCCTCAGAACCTCGTCATAGCTGTGCAGAGTGGATGTCGCTTGGCCAGTTCTTGCTGGGAGTGTTCCCGGCTATGATTGTTGGGGTTCTGGCAAATGCTGCTATCCTCCTTCTGTACTTCTGGAAACACTTGTCGTCGGTGGAGAAGGAGGAGGATCTTGAGGCCGGTGGGCAACCCATCACAGGACCAGAGGTGGTGGTTGCCGACGATGAGCTCACTACTTCTCACCGGTTCACACCGGCTAAAATGTCACACGTCTCTTCTGAGGATGTAGATTGCATAAGTGAACCAGTCATCAGTAGGAGCAACAGTATCAGAAAAACCAGTGTTGTGAATGAGAACCTGATGAATATCAGAAAAACCAGTGTTGTGAATGAGAACCTGATGAGAAGCAGGAGCATCAATTCTGAGGGCGACATTCAGCTTGCGATCAGGATGGTAGAGGTCTCGACGACGGTTCCTGATCAGAGAGATGAAAGGAAGTTGACAACAATTGCTACTAGCTGTGCAGTGATAATAGAGGATTTATTGGCACCCTCCCTAGAGGCAGAGATGAATGGGGAAAAGGAAAAAGAAACCCAAGTTGCAGAGAAGAGATGGAAGATACTTGTGTGGAAGACTGCTGTTTATCTCATCACTCTTGGTATGCTCATTGCGCTTCTGATGGGACTGAACATGTCCTGGACTGCGATCACTGCAGCTCTTGTTCTTCTGGCACTTGATTTCACGGATGCACAGGCTTGTCTTGAGAAGGTAATATATATATATATATATGCTCCTCAAATTCTGATTAACGCTTAGCTTAATGACGAGTAAACCCATAGTGCTTACGCTGGTCATCGTGTCTTGTTGTACCTTACTTAGATGACTTGCATGCAGGTGTCATACTCACTGCTCATCTTTTTCTGCGGGATGTTTATCACTGTTGACGGCTTCAACAAAACAGGCATACCGGACACACACTGGCAGTTGGTGGAGCCGTATTCACGGATCGATAGTGAAAGGTGTAGCTCTTCTTGCTGTGGTGATTCTTATCCTTTCAAATGTGGCCTCCAATGTTCCTACAGGTAAATTTTCTTACGCATATGAGTGAACCACGTATAACCAAGGATTGGTTCATTCTGTCCATCCTATGTCTGAATTTTTGTTTTTCATGTTGTTTGTTGCTCCAAATTCTATCCTCAAAGCAAAAGACCAGCTTCTGGCCGAAGGGGGGGGTGCGGGGGGGCAGCAGCCCCCGCCACGGTACAAACCGTTTAGGGTTTTCACCTTATATTTTACCTGTAAACCGCCGCACGGGATGAAGGGATTTGTGGTAATTCCCCGGCGTTTGTAACCTTCACCAAATATAGTGAAGACTGGTTTGCTGACTAGCGTCCGTGGTTTTTCCCTCTCGCACTGAGAGGGTTTCCACGTTAAATCTCGTGTCTCCTGTGTGTTTTGATCTTGTTTTGCTTCTTGATTGACATCAATATTTTATAACAAGTGGCATCGGAGCTTTGGTTTTTCAAATCAGGGCATTCAGATGTCGTCAATGAAGTTTGATCTAGCACCGCTCGACTACAAGAGATTTTCGTTGTGGCAAGTCAAGATGCGCGCCGTCCTGGTGCAAACCAATGACTATGACATGGCGCTGGACTCGTTCGGGAAGAAGGATCAAAAGGATTGGACTCCTGACGAGCATCGTAAAGATCGTAAGGCTCTGTCGCTTATTCAACTTCATCTTCATAATGATATTTTGCAAGAAGTGTTGCAGGAGAGAACTATTGCGTCCCTTTGGTTGAAACTAGAATCGATCTGCATGTCAAAAGATCTAACCAGTAAAATACATATGAAGATGAAGCTATTCTCGCACAAACTCCAGGAAGGAGGATCGTTGATGAACCACATATCTGTTTTCAAGGAGATCATGGCCGATCTGAAATCCATGGAGGTAGAGTTTGATGATGAAGATTTGGGACTCCTGTTATTATGTTTGCTGCCTAGTTCTTATTCCAATTTCTGTGACACCATCCTTTTGAGCCATAATGAACTAACCCTATTGGAAGTTTATGAGGCCCTCCAGAGTAAGAAGAAAATGAAGGGTATGGTGCAGGGTGACTCGTCATCGTCTGCCAAGGGCGAGGCGCTGCAAGTCAGGGGCAGATTTGAGCAGAAGTCTGAAAACCATCATCGTGACAAGAGCCGAGGACGCTCCAAGTCCAGAGAGAAGAAGTTCTGCAAGTACTGCAAGAAAAAGAATCACTTCATCGAAGATTATTTGAAATTAAAGTGGAAGGAGGAGATGAAGGCCAAGGCCCAACAGAAACATAAGTCAGCTGAAGGTAATGCTTTTGTTGCCTCCGGTGCTGATGGTGATAGCTCAGGTGATTGTCTCATTGTTTTTGCGGGTTGTGTTGCTAGTCATAATGAATGGATACTCGACTCGGCAGCTTCTTTTTCATATCTGCACTAACAGAGATTTGTTTAGTACATATGAGTCTGTGCAGGATGGAGGTGTCGTGCGCATGGGGAATGATAACCCCTGTGATATCATTGGTATTGGATCCGTTCAGTTCAAGATGCATGACGGCATGGTGCGCACGCTGGAAAATGTGCGTCATATCTCAAAGATGACAAGAAACCTGATTTCTATCAGTAAACTTGATGATGAAGGATTCAAGTACTCCGTTGGAGGTGGAGTTTTAAAGGTAGCAAGAGATTCGCTCGTTTACATGGTTGGTGATTTAAATTCAATTAATTTATATGTCCTCAGAGGATCAGTTTGGCATAACTCTGCTGTGCATGCTAGTGTTTCTGATAATGATAAGATTGATCTTTGGCATAAGCGTCTTGGACATATGAGCGAACTTGGTATGAAAGAGTTGATAAAGAGGAACCTGCTAGATGGCTGTACACAGTGCAAGATGAAGTTTTGTGAGCACTGTATCTTTGGTAAGCATAAAAAGGTGAAGTTCAGTACCTCAGTTCATCGCACCAAAGGTATACTTGAATATATACATGCAGATTTCTGGGGGCCTTCTCGTAAGATCTCATATGGTGGTGCTAATTATATGCTTACTATTATTGATGATTACTCACGTAAAGTATGGCCATATTTTCTGAAAAATAAGGATGATACTTTTGCTGCATTTAAAGAGTGAAAAACCATGATAGAAAGGTAAACTGACGAGAAAGTTAAGCTGCTTCGTACTGACAATGGTGGTGAATTTTGCTCGCATGAGTTTAATGATTTCTGCAGGAAAGAAGAGATCCTGAGGCACCACACTATACCGTACACCCCGCAGCAGAATGGTGTGGCTGAGAGGATGAACAGAACCATCATCTCCAAGGCTCGGTGTATGCTGTCCAATGCAAAGATGAACAAGCATTTTTGGACAGAGGCAGCCAACACCGCATGTTATTTGATCAACAGGTCGCCTTCTATTCCACTAAATATGAAAACACCAATTGAGGTATGGTCTGGTACACCTGCTGATTACTCTCAGTTGAAAGTCTTTGGATGCACTGCATATGCTCATGTTGATAATGGAAAGTTAGAGCTTAGAGCTATTAAATGTCTGTTTCTTGGTTATGGTTCAGGTATTAAAGGATATAAGTTGTGGAATCCTGAAACAAGAAAGACCTTCATGAGCAGGAATGTTGTTTTTAATGAATTAGTTATGTTTAATAATAGTGTTCCAGATGTTGTGTTAGACAGTACTGATGATGAGCAGCAAAAGGTTCATTTTGAGGTGGAGCATGTGGATGCTCCTGAAGAAGAAATGTTTGATGAAAATTCTGATAATGATGTTCATCACTTATCCCCTGTTTTGCAGCATGATGATCAGCCCATAGCATTCCGTAGAGAGATAGAGAAACTGTGGGGCTCCTAAATGTTTAATTGCATAATGTAATATGACTTATTATGCTTTGAGTCGTGCTAAACAGGTGGAGAATAATCATGAACCAGCTACATATTCTGTGGCTATTGCATCTGATGATCGTGCAAAGTGGATTTCAGCTATGCAAGAAGAAATGCAGTCACTAGAGAAGAATTGCACTTGGGACGTTGTACCATTGCGTAAGAAGAAGAAGACCGGCAGTTGTAAGTGGATCTTCAAGAGAAAGGAGGGTTTGACTCCTAGCGAGCCTCCGAGATATAAGGCAAGGTTAGTGGCTAAAGGTTTTAGTCAGATTCCAGGTGTTGATTACAATGATGTGTTCTCTCCTGTGGTCAAGCATAGTTCTATTCGCACTTTTTTCAGTATTGTTGCTTCACAAGATCTTGAGCTTGAGCAGCTAGATGTCAAGACAGCCTTCTTGCATGGAGAACTGGAGGAGGAAATATATATGGACCAGCTTGAAGGGTTTAAAGTCTTTGGTAAGGAAAATTATATTTGCATGTTGAAGAGGTCTTTATATGGTTTGAAATAGTATCCTCGTCAGTGGTATAAAAGGTTTGATTCATTTATGTTGGCACATGGTTTCAAAAGATCAAATTATGATAGCTGTGTGTATATCAAGTTTGTGAATGGATCACCCATATATTTGCTGTTATATGTTGATGACATGTTGATTGCTGCCAAGAACAAGGAATAAATTGCTACTCTGAAGAAGTCATTAAATAGCGAGTTTGATATGAAGGACCTTGTGGCTGCTAAGAAGATCCTAGGTATGGAAATTTCTAGGGACAGAAAGTCTGGTTTATTGCTTCTTAGTCAGCACAGTTACATTAGTAAGGTTCTTGATCACTTTAATATGAAAGATGCAAAGCCTGTTAGCACCCCTATTGCACCTCATGTTAAATTGTCTGCAATGCAATGTCCTAGTACTGATGAAGATGTTGAGTACATGTCTAAGGTGCCATATTCTAGTGCTGTTGGTTCATTAATGTATGACATGATTTGCTTTTGTCCTGATTTATCACATGCTATGAGTTTGGTCAGTCGTTATATGTCTAATCCTGGCAAAGAACATTGGAGGGTAGTTCAGTGAATTTTCAGGTATCTTCGTGGAACAACAGATTATTGTCTGAAGTTTGGAAGAACTGATAATGGAGTTATTGGTTATGTTGATTCAGATTATGCTGCTAATTTGGATAGGCGAAGGTCACTCACAGGATATGTGTTTACAGTTGGCAGTTGTGCTATGAATTGAAAGGCAACATTGCAGCCAGTTGTTGCCTTATCTACCACTGAAGCTGAATACATGGCAGTTGCTGAAGCTACAAAGAAACTGGTATGGCTGAAAGGTTTATATTCTGAATTATGTGGAGTTGATACTTGTATTAACCTGTTTTGTGATAATCAAAGTGCTATCTATCTCACTAAAGATCAAATGTTTCATGAGAGGACTAAGCATATTGATATCAAGTACCATTATGTGCGTGATGTTATTGCACAAGGGTAGATGAAGGTATGCAAGATAAGCACTCATGATAATCCAGCTGATATGATGAAAAAGGCAGTTCCTGTTGCTAAGTTTGAGCTATGCTCAAGCTTAGTTGGTATTTCAGCTTAGCCCAAAAGGCGTTATGGTGCCAACAGTATTATTACTTCGTTATGTTCAGGCGAAGGATTGATTTATGCTGCAGGGAAGAATTTGTCTTAAGGTGGAGTTTGTTGTTTGTTGCTCTAAATTATATCCGCAAAGCAAAAGGCCAGCTTCTGGCCAGAGTGGGGGTGCAGGGGGCAGCAGCCCCCGCCGCGGTACAGACCCTTTAGGGTTTCCACCTTATATTTTACCTGTAAGCCGCCGCACGGGATGAAGGGATTAGTGGTAATTCTCCGACGTTTGTAACCTCCACCAAATATAGTGAAGACTGGTTTGCTGGCTGGCGCCCGTGGTTTTTTCCTCTCGCATTGAGAGGGTTTCCACGTTAAATCTCGTGTCTCCTGTGTGTTTTGATCTTGTTTTGCTTCTTGATTGACATCAATATTTTATAACATTTCAGTACAAGGGTGGCTGCATCAGCTGCTGCGATTTCTCATGGTTCAGAGAGGAAAGCCTGGCTCATCCTGGCATGGGTCAGCACCGTGTCTAGGAACCTCACCCTCCTAGGTTCGGCCGCGAATCTGATTGTCTGCGAGCAGGCCAGGCGGGCCAAGTTCTCTGGTGGCACAACCTCACCTTCTGGAGCCACCTCTGGTTCAGGGTCCCGTCGACCATCATCGTCACGGCGATTGGGCTGCTCATCGTCATCGGTTACTGATGAAGCAGCTCAAGGCACAAGAGCCTAGTGCACGAGAAGCGGAATGGATAAAAATCTATTTTTTTCCAATAAGAAGTACTTAGTACATGTAAATTAGGCTTGGTGTATATATAACTCAAAAGTGTATCAGTACGTTTATGTCTCCGTCTGTGCCCTTCCAATAAGAGCAGAGCAAAGCAGAGCCGAGGTTGAGGGCTGGCGGGGCAACCGATAGCAAGAACACGACTCACCGGTTGCACTGCTAGCAGAAAAGGCGAGGCGCAGGCCGAGGTGCGCGTGTGCGGTTGTGCATCGAATGCCTGGCTGCTGGCCGGAAATATCAACATGCACATGTCTCTCGTATCAACATGCGGCGGCGGCAGCGGCGAGTTGTGCAAGGCTGCTGCAGCCTCTCCAATAGTCCGACAGGATCCGTGTGAGTTCCTGTTCACCAACCGGCAACATGTACAGGAGGAAGTGGGAGCGACGCTTCTCTCACTTTGACCATGATTGGCCCGCCCATGACGCTGTATGTAACATATCTGAAAATTATAAACACCAAAATCGCAACCAATAACTTTTTTAAATAACTCATGCTTGGTGAATGACATATAGGAAAATCCTACCTAGTTGCACAAGTAGCACCTAGTAGCATGTGATGAGTATTTGCATTTCTATTACCAAGTGTGATTTGGTTCTTATTCGATTTTATATGATGCTAATAAAATCAAATAATTATAATTGTTAATAATCTTGTGAGTTTCCAACGCTTGGACATGGATCCTAAATACCCTAGTGACCCCTAGAGACCTATTAGGGGTGTATACATCTTGGCAACAATGCATACACACATAGGAAGTCCATGGCATAGTTGGAGAATTAGAAATAGAAATAGGGGAGGAAAAGGAGAAGAGCAACCAGCCCAAGGCGCCAAGCCGGCCCAACCTGCCAGACCTGCACTTTTGACCCAGCCCGCAGCCGGCTTCAGGCCACTTCCCCATGCGGCCTAGCCGACCCACCAGTCTGCTCCCAAGTCAGCTCAGCGGTGGCCCGCTCAGAGCCTCGCAACGCACTGCCGCTACCACCTGTCATCTTTTTCTCCCTCCCCACTCCCCAGACCGTCCTCTGCTTTTCCCCATCACAGAGCAGAGCACCGACGATGCACGGAGGGAATCCGAGACGCCTTGCTCCCATCCCGTCTATCCGTTTGTGCTCCACCAACCCCGCCCTATGTGGATGTGTGCCACGACATTGATCTGTGGCTCACCAGCCCCGCTCCATTTTGAAATCGGGCACCATGATGTCGCTGCCTTGGCCCATGGCCGCTGACGCCACCCCGACCAACTTTTGACCAGTGTCGCTCCAAATTGGGAGCTCGAGAGCCACGCCAAAGCTGACACCCTAGCCTAGGAGATCCCTGACCCTCTAATCGCCCTAGTGCCCTACCCCCTCCCCCCTTGGCCACGCCGTCGCAAAGCCATGGTCGTGTCGCGCTGTAAAAGGAGGGCACCCCCAGTGCCTTAGGGTTTTTCATCCCCGCGCCGCCACTCTGTGGCACACGACACCACCGCACTCATCTTCCTGACCGAGAAGGAGACGGAGAAGGAGAAGAGGAGAGGAAGGAGAAGGAGGGAAGAGAAGGTCGTCGAAGCCAGAGCCAGAGCAAGAACATCGCCGCTGTTCGCGCTCATGGAGGAGCTCTCAGCAACCCAATCGGCTACACTGACGAACCGGCTCTGCCCACACAGCATCGCCCCTTGCTGCACCACCTCGCCACTACACCGATAGCCTTTCTTCCCTGACACCAAAGGTGAGGCCATGGCCATCCCCTTGCACACGCGTTCGCCGAACTCGCCTGCCGCCATCGTGTTCCCGCACCAAGGGGGTATATGCTGGAGTGTTTATGACCCAATTGCAAAGCTTGTGAACTTGATTGAGAGTGTTCATGGTCCATTTGTAGTGTCTAGAGTCTCTTTTGTAAATAAAAGCTCCACCAAGAGAAATAATGGAAAACTCATCTTTCACCTTCCCTATAAAGGGGTGAGGGAAGGTAGAGACAACCTTGGACCATCACTCATTTGACTCTCTCTCATGTTCGTTGTTATACACAATATATAAATTCAGCAAAAATATGTTTTTCACCACTCTCATGCCTGATCGAAAAATATACAATTCAAGTTTACCGTCCCAACTCTAGATCTTCATTTCAATCTAAGGGATGCTTTCTTGCCTCTGGTACCTGAGTAGAGATTTAACATTGACATGCGATTCATTATATTGTGATGCTTTGCGACACATTACAATGCTTGTTTACGCTCATCTATCTTCGAATATGCATTCTCTAGAGTGACCTGTAAAAAATCTCAATAATATGATTAATTAAGATACATAATTATTTGTTAACATATTACTAAGTAATTTTGTAGATGAGTAGACTTACAAATTAGAGTATGAGAAAATATGAAACAATTTTATCTGATATTAGTATAAGGAAATTGTGCAGTTGTTGAGAGTGAACCACATTGCTAAGTTGTCAACAACATAGACACTATTGTAACTATTGACCCCTTCCAACAAACTTCACAATGTGAAATGTGTCAATTTGCTCATTGGGTTTTGGGATGATATAAGCCATATCGATGTTAATATTGTCCGATCTAAGTTCTTCTTCTTTTTAAAATAATTGGCAACTCTTCTGCCTAATTAATTTAAAAAATGTAGAAGTTTCATTCTTAAATAATATTGTATGATACATGACTACATGAGGGCAACATTCATATAGTTGGGTTTTCAATTTAGTATTTTTGTAGGCTGCATGTGATGTGCAAAATTAATGTAACTTATATAACTAGTTAAAATGCATGTGCAACACGCACGTGCTTAAAAAACATCTATTGTTTTGATTTGTCACGTTCTAGCTTGCTTGCAGTTAATATGTCACAATGTTACTTATGAAGAACTAATAACCGTAGAACATGATATTCTTTTAAATGGATTCATAATTAATTAATTAATCTTTATATAATTCAACAAGAACTTACCATTTATTCTCACATTCAGAATAAGTAGATTATGTAGCGGGGTAAATTTTTCCCAACCATGCAAAACAAACAGTATTTATTTTGTCGAACATTTAGTGTAAGTCGTCCTAAATCCTAACCTACTATATTTTGGTCAAATTTATCAGTTAGTATAACCTCAGTAAATTAACTTGCGCATCTCAGTTAATATATTGCAGTGTTACTTGTGAAGAACTAATAACCTCAGAAGAGGGGATTCTTTCAAACGGATTCATATGGCATCTATAAACCAATATATTATTTATATATGTCAATAATTCAACAAGAACTTACAATTTATGTATCACATTTTTGTTCAAATCCTTTCTTAGCTCTGTGTGAAATCAATCGACCAACATAAACATTTGAATCAAATAATTATATGTGCACTCATCTAATGCAACACCAGATTCCTCCATGCTCTCAAGCAGAGAAGAGACTTTGTGATATACTGCTTTTCCTGACCATAAGCCTTTATCATCACATTATATTCCACGATGACCTTCTGATTCTGGACTCCTCTTTCAGAGCCAAAGATATGCTAGCCAGCTTCTTTCCACAGACCTTCTCTACAAAAGCATCCATGGTCGCACTGAAATTCTTAGATGAAACCCCTTTAATTACCTCAACAATGCTTCTCTGAGAATGCAATTGCCTAATCAAGCAATCCTAGATCAACGTACATCTTCATCACAATAGGCACAGACTACTCATGAACAAAAGTGCCAGAATTGAGAATCCCTTCAATCACATCTTCTTTGCATGCCATACTGCCATCTTCCTCTCACATAGCATCTGCAGCAAAACAGCTCACAGAATTAGGATCAACTTGCCTTCCTGATTTGACAGTAGTACTGCAGAACTCTCTCTAAATCCCTAACCGATGCAAACACAGTCATATCATTATGCATTGTTAGATAACCCAAATATGTTAATTAGTGTATTAAACGTATACGTATCTGGCATAACTCCATGAACATTGGCTTCCTAGGAGGGCTCCCATAGAGATCAATCTGTCATATGTCACCTCAAGCTTCGGCTTCATAAGACGCTCATGTCCCTCAACTGCTGCGCAGAACCAGCAGCAACAAATTTGTTGGCGAAGATGTCAATAAGCAAGAACTGCATAGACCGTTCGAATCAACCGTGATGCGGAGAGAAAAAATCTATATATATATATATATATATATGAAAGCTTTCGATCTATAGGGGCATTCTAGCTTCAATATATACACATCAAATCTATAGTAAGTCTGCCGCTAATTTAAAATTGAATAAACTAAAGAATAGGTAATCATGCTGGATGTAGTCTTATGAGAAAACAACTCTGAGGGCAAATCCTTGCATAGTTTCTTGAGAGAGTTTCTTAGAGTAATTAATTCCATCCATGATTTGATTTCTACAATAATTTTTATATAATGAATAACTTTAATGCAACACAAAAAAAAGAAAAAGATCAACTGTGGCAATTAACCAGCATGTATCCTCGTTGCATAATAGTCAAGTTTTTATGATCTAAAAAAAAGCATATATAGTCAAGTTTTTCTACAAATCAGATCGATGAAACATCTCACAAAGAACAACACAGCAATGCAAGTCCATTGTACAGCAAGTCCATTATCAAATTAGGCGTTAAAAAAGTCAGAAACATCTCACGGTGTATGTCACCATGTCCCGTACGTACCAGCCGCCGCGCTGCTTCTGTTGCTGTGCCTGCCACCACCGCTGGGCTTCACGAGCTGCACCTCTGGAAAATGCCACTGACCCTGGTAGCGTAGTACGTCCTAGCACCTCTCGGAGCAGCTGCAGCCCTTGCACCTGAACAGCTTGCCGCCGTTCACTGGTTCAGCTTCAGCGGAAGACTTAGAGGATTGCTGCAGGCTGCAGCCCTTGCACCTGAACACCTGGAGGATGGTGGCGGGCTTCAGCAGCGCGTCCTTGGCGGCGTCGCGGCAGCAGATGTGGCCGCCGGCGTTTAGGCTCTCCAAGCTGAGCTAGATGTTGCCGAGCGACGGAGCGAGCCGACCATGGAGAGCCCGTCGTCGTCTTTTGGAGCTTCTTGGCCGGACTCAGACACGTGAGGACGTGAGGAGTTTGATTTCTATATTGCTTGAACTACAACCTCATTGGGACTCAGATCAGACACGTGAGAGAGTTTGATTTCTATATCCACCACAACTCCACAACCTCATCAGGACTCAGATCAGACACATGAGATTTTGACGTATGAGGGCCCACAATGTATGTATGTTTGTATGTGTAGATGGGGGGTACAATTATGGGTGTAAAAAGAGCGTGAGGGGACAACGCAAACTTTTCTTACCGGTGCATAAGATTGTTTAAAGGGCCCGCACCTTATCGAGGTATGCTGTTATATTTAACGATGTTTAGTCATTCGAGGGTCTACATATAGGGTTATATAGGGTTGATATGAATTTTCAGGTAACAAGTATTTTTTTTACAGAACAGGAGGGACAGAGACCCTACTGGAATTTATTAAAAACATAACAAATCTTTACAACTTAAAACCGAGAGACAAAGAATGTAAGAAAGAAAATAGCCAAAATTACACAAAGTTGTCTAGCCATTGATCTATGAGGGGTGAATAACTTGCTTTTGCCCTTAGAATAACTAAGGCAAATTCTCTTCAGAAAATAATCTTGCATCTTTGAATTGAGTGAACCAAGAGCTGAAAAATACAATCATCACGTAGCATCCAGATCGACCAACACATTATGACAATAATCTACATGAAGAAGGGCATCCGTAGCTGATCCTTGAGGCTCTCCAGAATTATAGACAAGTCATCAGAGTTTGGAATGAAGATATTCAAAGTATACCAGCAGGCCATTGCAAACGGGCAATGAAAAAGCATATGAAGCGGATCTTCTTCAACATTATGAGTGCAAAAAACACAGCTGACATCATCCAGATGCATACCCCGACGAGAAAGGAAAGACCTGGTGCTCTTTTATAGTAATGGATAGATAGATATAGATATGCTTTGTCATAAGAAAATATCATGTCCAGAAAATATTCCATGAATGTATTATGGTTGTTTATTTCTTATGTGCTTTTTAAAGGATTAAAATAAACAAAAAAATAATTAAAATAATATTTATGTTTGGACATGTTTTTGTGTTACATAATACTCTCTCCGTTCGAAATTATAAATCGCTTTGACTTTTTTAGACATATTATTTATCGAAATGCATAAAAAAATAGATGTATAAAAAAAATCAAAGCAAACCTATAATTTGGAACAGAGGGAGTAGTTACTAGTCATAATGATACATGGCATCAATTAATGTAAAGCATTATAACTAGGAAAGTGCTAAGTCTCACCAACACGTTTATATATAAACAAATAAACACAAACATCTTCCCATATATGTAAGCACATACTTATACAATGCCATTATTTAAGTTGCATATATAGCTTAACTAATCTTCTTATGTTTAGAAGCTATGTACTCTAGGTATAGTCGTATACATTAAATGAATGTTTGTGTTTCAAATGCATGCATGTTTGTTTATGTGAATTCAATAAACCATGCTCCTATAAGCTACAACATGGATAGTAAGGTGTCACACTTAAGCCACTACAAAATCACACCCACTTATTTTATGTTGTTATTACTTGTTTGTCACTAAATGGAGGTAGCTAGTTTGATGAAAATACATCACAACATCAAAGCATGTTCTTTGTAACCTAAATATATTTCACTGTTTTTTTTTATCTTTGAACATGTTTAATTTTCACATTATGCACTTTCTGTGTACTTATGCATGCACTTATGCATCATCCATACCTATAGTGAAGGATATTGTGAGCACACCCGATATTGAGGTTATAATCCAAGGTGGTGACTAAGAAGGACATTGTGGCTTAGAAGTAGGATTTATTATTGTCATTACTCCAAAAGATCTATTGGGATTTATGTGTGTCGGATATATGGGGCAGGGGTACCCGCACGGATGCACCACAACAAAGTAAGCCCATGAAGGTTGGGGGATTGACCAATTTGGAGATCAAGGCACATCAAGGATATCCAGCAACGTCGTATTAGGCGAGTACAGAACCAATCTACAACGCATTTCATCATGTAACAAACTATGAAATAGGCCTATTCTCTCTCTCAGGTAGTTTTCCTTTTCTGTCACTTTCGCCAGCTAGATTGTTAGCCAAGGTGGTTCCATTTATTTAAGGCATGTTAGAATGGTGACTTGACTAGTAGTTGCCTGCCAAGTAACTCATCCTAGTCACATAGGCATAGCAAATCAAATGGCCGGTGGACTTCCCTAGCTCCTCAGCTTGGACCAATATAGTACTTCGGTACTCGTACAAATATACGTAATATGAGCAATGCAAACCCTTTCATCAGTTCATTTCCAAACTCTTTCAGTTATGCTCAATTCGTAGCGAAGACGTGACACTTGATCGATATGCTAGAGCAGCATACTATCGATCTCACGATCACTCACAAGGGGTAGCGCAATGGGTGCAGGTGTAGCCGACAAACAATAGGCCGGGTCACACCCACCCCGAAAGTGCCCAGCAGGTCTAGTAAAGCGTGATAGATTTGCAAAAAGAATGCCCAGAAGATATTCATGAAAATCACGTCAGTTTCGTTCTCTCCTTCTACGAGAGTGTCAATCTTCTAAAATTCCAAAGCACCGATATGATCAACATGTTCTATCATTTTCCTTTTCCACCAAGCAATAATACACATAAATGCTCATATTACTAGCAGTAGGCCAGTGAACCACGCCACTTCACCAAACGCCCAAAACAATATCCAATTAAGGCGTCCAAAGTTGCTTTGGGGCCATGTGTGATTTGAGTGCGAGTGTGATCCACGGCCGAAAAACAAAACCAAGCTAGGTGCACCTGCACGACGACGCACGACGACGGGGTCTCTGAAAACTCTGAAAACCTCGCCCGAAACGCGGAAAACGACCAAAAAAGCGAGCGATTTGGTACCAAACGGCAAACGCACCCACCACGATCCCGTCAACCCAACCAACCAACCCACATCAGCAGCGCTCGCTTTTGCCGAGTTCCCCTTCCTCCCCCATCATTTCCTTCTCCCCGCTCGGCACGACCGCGACCAGCCACCGTCTCCGCCCCCGCCTGCGGTTGCTTCAGATCTCCTCCTCGTCCCCGCCCACCACCCCCAGCAGCACCAGCCAGCTCCTCCGCACCAGGATACTCCCCACCCGCTCGCCACCCCATTACGTTGCGCGCGCATATAAATCCCACATCCCCATCGTGCGCTCTCCCCGCCCACCGTCCGCCCGCCCGCCCGCACGCCGCGCCCCTACTGCGCAGCGCACCACGCACGTCGCCTCCGCGGTCGGTGAGCGCGGCCCTGGATCTGGGCTGATCGGTCGCCGGCCGCGTCGGCGGGGAGGGAGGATCGGGATCTCGGCTCCACTCGGGTCGGCTCGGCTTGGCTCCGCCAGCCCGCCGGAATGGAGGTCTTCGGCCCCGTCACCCACGGACAGGTGCGTCCTCCTTCCGTTTTGCTTGCTTAGCGCCAGGGGTGGGATCCGGCCCAGCCGTGCTGCTTCGTAGCTTGATTTGGCTTTGTTCTGCTCTGCTCTGGGAAGTAGTAGTGCACCTGCGAGCGCAATTTGAATCCCAAGCCGACCAAATTTGGCCATAATCTAAGAGTTCGTGCACGTGGATGCACTCCTCAACTCAAGCAGCCGCCTGCTGCTGCGCACGCTGGCGTCGGATTGAAGCCAGTTAGTAGTAGTTGCAGTATCAATGCCATGGTTTAAGGTAGCTCCAGGGTTCGAGGGGGAATTCAGTGCCCGCTAAGCAATGCCCCAGCACATGACCCCGTACGTACCTAACCAGTTTGGTGGGTTGGTGGGCTGATGGACTCCTGCTCCTATAGTAGGAGCTTTCGTAGCAAGTAGCATTGGAGTTGTATGGCAGTTCTTCCTTATGAACTAAGCATACATGATTATTTCTCTATATATGCCTGTGGTTTGGAACGGGTACATGGAACAAAACTGGCATATGGTCCTTGTACTCCTTTTTGACTGTAGATCACCGTAAAAAGGATGTGCAGTGGAGCTGTGATACAAAACAAGGATGTTTGTTTTGTCTGCTGAAAACTGCTAATAACTAATATGGAACAGATTTTCCCTCATTTTAAATCCGTTATGAAAGGGTGTAGGGATAGAACATTGTTCCCTGGACCAAAATCATCAAATGAAGAGCACATGTTTCCGGAGAGTTGGATCTGAGTGTGGCTATAACCTGGATGAAATAAAAGCTATCCTAATTTTGTTTTCCTAGTTTGGTGCTTTGATTAACTAACTGCTACCTTAGGCTTATTTGTCATGGACTCATGGTAGCATGGACTTGTGGAACTGAATGTTTTGCTTTTTCGCAGGTGTCATTTTTGCTAGGTCTATTCCCTGTCCTCATCGCATGGATCTACTCTGAAATCCTCGAATACAGGAAATCTTTGTCTCATGGGAAAGTGTAAGATTTCTCTCACAAACTTAGTTTGGAATTAGCATTTGGACTACAGATTTGTATTGTAAATGATCTTAACTTGTAAATCTTTATAGCCAACTGCATACTGCTGTTCCAAATTATTCAAGACTGCAATTGGAGTTTTCTTTTTTAGATCAGGCAGGCAGTAGATGCATCACGAAGAAACTGAAAAACAGTGTTTAATTTTCACCCTGTTCTTGCATTGTTGTGTCCTCTGCAGTCATTCAGACACTAATTTGGATAATGGGACCGCCAAGGAGGATGACAAGTCTGTATTACTTGAAGGAGGACAGTTGAAATCACCATCTACAAAGTTCAGGAATTCGTCTACCAAAGCAAATTTATTACGGTACTGTTTAAAGAACAACACAAGCCACATTAGAATTATAGCTCACACACTTGTGATTGTGAAATATTGATATCTCTGTGATTGTGAACTGTAGGTTTATTACTATGGACGAGTCTTTTCTGCTTGAAAACCGAGCTGTACTTAGAGCCATGTAAGATTACTAATAATAATAATAATGGCATGCACTCTAAGCCTTCTGGCTATGTGATCATCTGCTGATACTTTTCTGCACTCTAACCATTTTGCAGGGCTGAATTTGGCGTTGTTCTGGTTTATTTTTACATTTGTGACCGGACAAACATATTTTCGGAAAGCAAGAAGGTAATGATGTTACCCCTGTTAGTTAGTCTTACACTGAGCACTGTAGTAAGCGGCACATGTGTACTTCAGCAGCTGTTGATTAGCTAAATTGTGACTATATAACGTTTCTGTGTTGAAAACTTGAAATTGCCCTTGTTACTTCTTGTTTTATGATCTATTATGACCTGATTCTTATATGTTCTTTATGTCTTTTGCTTGCATTGTAATCCTTGTTATTTCTTTCACAGAGCTACAACCGTGATCTGTTTCTGTTTCTGTACATTCTTCTCATCATAGCATCAGCGCTTACTTCACTTAAGAAGCATCATGAAAAATCAGCATTTTCAGGAAAGTCCATACTCTATCTTAATCGCCACCAGACTGAGGAATGGAAAGGATGGATGCAGGTTAGTGATTTTACTTCACTTGTTTATTTTTCTTGATATCATGATGCTTAGGTATTTATATCATCAGAGATTTTTAGAGACGGCGAGTATGATGACATGTAAAATGCACTCGCTAGGAGTTGATATTTTGTATAACATGCATGCTGTGTCTTCTGCTTTTCCTTTAGTTAATTTACATCCTCTGTTATATGGATATAGTGTATCCATTGTTATGGCGTTCCTTCTATACTTAGTCACAATATGGTGTTATGTACACAAACTTTACTTAAAAGTTTATTAGCTTATATCAACTGAACATTTTTATTGTGACAACTACTGCAATAGTTTTCTTCTCACTTGTATCTTTCAAGTTTTCAACAACTGAATGCCACCAAAATGTACTTTCTACAGTAGAGCTTTTGCATTCTCTTTTGGCTTCTGTCTTACACAGGTATTGGCATTATTCTGGTTGCAAGAGTGTACTAATTATTCATTCTGTATTGCCAGGTCTTATTTCTGATGTACCATTATTTTGCTGCTTCGGAGATATACAATGCAATCCGTGTGTTCATTGCTTGCTATGTCTGGATGACTGGATTTGGGAATTTCTCATATTACTATATCAAGAAAGATTTTAGTATTGCAAGATTTGCTCAGGTGCCTAAGCTACCTTATCAGTCTTAGTTTCTGCTATGTCCTAATGAGTTAGGTCTCATGTATTTCATGTTACCACTGTTTAAACACTGACCCATAACTATACTTTTCATGCAGATGATGTGGAGGCTAAATTTCTTTGTGGCATTCTGTTGCATTGTCCTTGACAATGATCTCATGCTCTATTATATCTGCCCAATGCACACACTATTTACTCTTATGGTATATGGATCACTTGGTCTGTTTAACAAATACAATGAGATACCATCAATCATGGCTATCAAGATTGCTTGCTGCTTCCTGTCTGTAATTTTAATATGGGAAATTCCTGGGGTATTTGAACTATTGTGGGCCCCCTTTACGTTTCTCCTAGGTAAGTTATTGTTGTAGTTTTGTATGACATTGTCCCTTTCAGTCCTGCTCAGGAGTTCAGGACCAAACTTAATTATTTTCTATTCAGGCTATAAAGATCCATCGCCATCCAAGGCACACTTACCCCTGCTACATGAGTGGCATTTCCGGTCTGGCCTCGATCGGTACATATGGATTATTGGAATGATTTATGCTTACTTCCATCCTAATGTAAGTATTTTAGATATGGATCTATATTACCCTGACCATCCTCTCAGACTGTGTCTGCGAGATGTTAGTTACGTTTACGTCTATATATATCTTCATCAATCTATCTATACCTTAAGCATCGTTTCTTTTGTTCAGATCATGTTTATCTAACATGGAACCTTTTATCCTAAACAGGTTGAAAGATGGATGGAGAAGCTGGAAGAATCTGAGACTAAGGTTAGATTAGCAATCAAGGGAACCATTGTCACTCTTTCATTGACGGTAAGTTCCACCTTTGTTGTTGTGTTAACTAGGTTGGATTTCTTTAAATCAAGTACTTGACACCACTGTGTTGATACTACTGTACTAACTACTACTTGTGTTTCTTCTTCTAGGCTGGCTTTCTGTGGTACGAATATATATACAGGCTAGACAAAGTTACATACAACAAGTACCATCCCTACACGTCATGGATCCCTATAACGTACGTATAAGAGATGTTAACATGTATTCATAATCGATGTGGCATGTGCCAGCAATATTCTTCGTTGCAGTTGAAAATGAACTTTGTTTCTTACAGTGTTTATATCTGCCTGCGTAATTGCACCCAGCAGTTAAGGAGTGCCTCTTTGGCTCTTTTTGCGTAAGCATTAAAACTTTTACTACCTACATTGCTCATGCGTTCTCTTGGCTTACTTGGTGGCTGATTATTATTAATCTGTATTTGTGACAGATGGCTTGGCAAGATTACACTAGAGACTTATATTTCTCAGATCCATATTTGGCTTAGGTATGACTCTTGTGTTACTGCTATGTATACGTATATGTTTTTCCCCTGATTATTGAAGGTACTTCCAGTTCACTAGCCTTGTGGTAAATAGCATATTTTTCCTATAGCATGTTGGATATAAGATCAACTTTGATTTGCCACACTGAACTAAAAGTGCTGCTCAAATACCTTTGCTTTGCCACACAGTGACCAAGCTTGTTTTGCAGGTCTAACATGCCAAATGGACAGCCAAAATGGCTTCTTTGTTTCATACCAGATTATCCTATGCTTAACTTCATGCTTACTACGGTGATCTATCTTCTTGTAAGTTGCCAACTTCAAACCCATCTCATTACTTATCAGGAAAGAAAACGATTTCATTCAACAGTCATAAGGATACTCATTTCATTATCAATAAATGCAGCTATCATACCGTGTGTTTGAGATCACAGGCGTCTTGAGGGCGGCCTTTATCCCCAGTAGGGATAATAGCCGTCTATTCCAAAATTTCATTGCTGGGATCGCCATCTCAGTGTGCTTGTATCTCTGCTCACTTATTCTTCTGAAGATTCCTGTTGTATAGGTAAACAAACATCGGAAACTTACAATGTTTGTAGTTCTGTCTGCGATTCATGTAACTCAGTTATAGCTTATTGCATATGCAGAGACGAAGATATACACCAAGCAATCTTGATAGAAGGTTTCTTGTAAAACGTTTGCTTGATAGGATGTTTCAGCTCTGGCCTCGATTCCCTTTTGCGGTTGTGGAGATAGTTGGGGATGCCAGGAGAAGCGGCTAAGTTGGACATATGATAAATGGGAAATTGAATTGCCAGATGCGGCAGATACACAAGTCCAATTTTTGATCTTTTTGTTCGTTCAAAACACTGCTGTATACAACAAGTAGGCAATCCGTGCATTCTTTGGAAGTTGTAGCAATTACTACTCGCTAGCCTATGTTGATGCAACCTCGTGTAAGAGTTATCCTGTAGAATTGCACCGTGTTGTACCATAGGTATTTTTTATGCTGTACAAAAACGATGGGCTTTTCCTCTTTCTTGAAAAGAAGAATATAAAGGCAGAGCCCTTGCTTCTCCCAATTGTATCGTCCTTGCTTCTCCCAGTTGAGATCGTCTTTGCTTAGACCATCCAGTTTAGCCTGCTCTGAACTGTTCATTCTGTATCTGCGTTCCGGGCTCAGTCGATCGGTGGACGGTGGCAGGCACGGCTCAAACCCTGGTGGTGCCGTCGGGCGCAGGTGGGGCAGCCTCGGCCGCCCGTGGTGGTCGCCGTCACGCCCGGCGCCGCTTCTCACGCGCCTGAAGCCGGCCGGCCGGGACATCAAGGTCAAGCTTGCGTTAATGCTATGGCTGATGCCACTGGGAGTTGGTAATAGGTTCCATCATCTCAATCATGGAGCGAAATAATCTTGGATTGTTGGTGAAACCTACCCAACTTCAAATCCCGTCTTTCACGCAAGAACTAAATACAGTCTACTAGTGTGGACTTGGACAGTTGGACTTGAAAGTCTTGGAGTAGTTCAAGCACAGTTCTTAGTCTTTTAGAAGGAAAAAAAAAAGCACAGTTCATCTGCTTAGGTGAACAGCTTTGTCGATGACTTTTATAGGATTGTTTGATAGGCAGCTAATATAACCCCAACTAACGTGCGATAAAACTGTAGCGTAGTATAATTCTATCTTGCATCGCGTTTTCAACAATATGATGAGATCTTTTTTGTTTGTTTCTTCTCCATTTTTGTCTGATCTGTCGATGGCACCATGTGATGTAAACGACAGAGGCCGTCTCTATCTCGAAATGCGAACAAAAACCGACGGCATTCTTGCGTCTTGCGATAAATACCAGGTTTCACAGTTTTGAAAACAAAAATTCAAAGTACGTCAACCTTTACTCGGTCTCGGTGTAACTACGTCATTCTCCATTGCTTTCCGCCCGTTTAAAAAATCTTTGCCCAAACTTTCATACTCGCCCCCCGTCCAAAAAAAAAATAAGTGCCCAAAATTCTTAAAGTCAAAAAGTACGCATCAGCTCCATCCAAAAGAAGTGCCAACCTGCGTCCAAGCCCCAATATTCTGGACATGAGATTTCGCCGTTCATTTTCACAGTGAATAATCCAGAGTAGGAGCAGGTACCTGCAGACGCAGTCATTGATAGTGTTTCGATTCAATCTTGAGCTATAATCAGAACAAATACACAAGTCTATCAATTAATATTTCCATGACCCAGCAGTGTGCGTCATTGAAAGGATGTTTGATTTAGAGAACCATCTTATTTGTTATGAAATGGTGCATTACGAGTCTATTGCCCAAACTTGTTGGAATGGCTATTTTCTCCATATTTAGCACTAATTATTAGGTCATAGGAAGAATGAGTTGATAGTTGAAATTATTTCATTATGCAAATTAAATAAAAAGAAGGTAAAAAAATGATTGATTAGCACGAAACTGAAAAATCAAGCACCTAAACTATAGGAGAAGCGAAATAAAAAAAGAAAATGAGGAGTAAAAAACGTTGATTACTTCGTTACTCAAACCAAACACACCACTACTGAACCGTGAATAGAACTACCTTTCTCTTGTTCATCTGATCAATTATTTGACTAGATTGCAAAAGGATGGTGGCTTTCGCATGACATGACGATGTTGCTGCCTTGCTGGTTAAGCTTGTCGTCTGACGAATGGCATGTTTGAGTGGAACTCAGCTGGAAGTATTGTCTGCTATCAGACGTTTACGGAACAAATTTGTAATTGACCATTAAACTCATTAATTTCATTACTATTTTCCTGGATATTTTGGTGAAGGATATGGAAAGGAGGGACGAGGATTCTGTTGTCTAGAAGGTACAAAACACTCGTGCGTAGTGCTACTACCATATACAAGTCGTCTACGCATCAATTCCGTCCTTGAGATACTGGACCACACGATCAAGACAATTGAAGAATTGGCTGGAAATCTTCCGGAAGCAAACTGACAATCCAGATGTAGAAGGATTCATGTGATTTAGCTTCTGTTCTTTTGTGGTAGAAGTAGATTCTAGTTTGTGACGTTTTCTCTGAATCTGAGCCTTCGTGGATTTCTTCAAACTTGTAAACTGGTAAACGTACCCAGTCGTGGTGTTGGTGTGAGTTTGCCGACTAGGGCTGGAACCCCAAAACAAACCTCGTTTTACTTGCTCTATGACTTTTTAAATTTGTTCCAATTCCACCGGAGTGGTGGGTTGACGGACAGCGTCCGTCGCAGCGGTGCCAAGTGCGGGCGACCGTATTTAGGGTGAAACACCCCCCCCCCCCTCCCACACACACTCTCGTAGGCCTAGCGCCTTAGATTGACGACAGCAACGACCACATCATCATCTTTCTAGAGGCGTCGTCTTTTTTTTTCGGTTGGCGGGTAGCATCTCGAAGCAGTTGGCGTCTGCGGGCGTCATCCCCTTCCTGAAGGCTCCGTTGAAGACCCCTACGAGCTCCCGCGTCGCGACTCGCAGTACGCCATCTCCTTCCATGTTGCCAGTTGCGCCCCCGCCACACAATCGGCACTTGGGTAGTGCCTTCTTTTGCTTGAGCCTCCGCTCCCCCTTTGCTCTGGCTCGTCAAGCTCGAATGTTGACGCTACAGTGCTTGCGCCGTCGTCGTGGCCTCGTTCTGGCCACCAATGTCGTGCTAGCGGCTTGTGAGTTTCGGCCTTTACGATGTTGCAACTCTCCCTAGACGGCTTGTGTTGTGTTGTGTTGTGTAGCTTGATGGGGAGGATCTTTGTTTCTTGTTGTTTGCAGTAGTAGTGTTATTGTTGTAGTGTGTTTGTTGTGTTGTTTTGTAGCCACTCTCTTCGTGGCCGTGTTGCGTTGTATTCGTCGGTCTCGGCTTCTTGTTGTTAATGAAAAAGACACGTGAAGTCGTGTTCGAGAGAAAAATTTGTTCTAATTGAAATAATTTTCTAAAAAATAAAAATGGCAGATAATTTGGAATACGCTGTTTGTTATTTGTAACTGCTGCACGTTAGATCTAAACTCAAGCAAGTACTCCGTACTATTTACATCAGGAAGTTTTGTCATATCCGCACAAAACTCACAGAATAGAAGAAAATGAAATTCTTCTAGACAGAACAACAACAAAAGCTGAAATCACTCACTAGTAATTTCCCCTGTTTCAAACTGTTCATCAGTGTATTCCAAGAGCCTGAAATCTCCTTACTAGAGCAAGATTAGTGGCGTTCCTCCTCTGCCAGTCCTCCGTGCTCTCCTTCCTCTGCTCGAACTTGTCCAGCACTTCGTCGTTGCCATCCAGAATGCTCACTATCTTTCTCATGCTCGGCCGGGCCGCGGGATCTGACCGGGTGCACGCCATGCCCAGCCGAGCCATCCGCACGAGCTCACGATGGTCAAACCTGCCGTCGAGCCGCCGGTCCGCCAGGGCCTCCACTGGCCGGTTCAGCTCCTCAAAGAGCTGGACTTTCCTGACGAGAAGAACCTCCGGCAACCTTCCGTCCACGGCCATCGTGCCGGTCACCACCTCCAGCACCACCACGCCGAAGCTGTAGACGTCGGCCATGGTGGTGGCCTCGCCGGTGTCCATGTACTCCGGTGACATGTAGCCAAAGATGCCCTTTGCCGAGCTGGCGTTCACCACCACGTGGTGCCCGCCGCCGTGGTGCTCGTTCCTCGACAGGAACTCGGCGAGCGCGAAGCTCCCGAGGCGCGGGTTCATGTCCGGGTCCAGGAACACCGCCGACGAGGTGATGTTGCGGTGGATGACCTGCTCATCCCACTCCTCGTGGAGGTACAGGATGGCCGACGCGAGCGCCCTGACGATGCTGTACCTCTGCCGCCACGGGAGCACCGCCGCGCCGCCGTGGCGGCGCTGGAGCAGGTAGTGACTCAGGAGGCTCCCCGGGGCGTAGTCGTAGACGACGAGCATCTCGCCGTGGTCCGTGCACCACCCGCGCAGCTGCACGAGGTTCCTGTGCCGGAGCTTGGCCAGGTTGCAGAGCTCCCTGGCGAAGCGGACGCGCAGCGCTGGGCACGTCTTCATGCCGAGGCGCTTCACGAGGACGTGTACGCGGCCGTGGCCGGTGTCCAGGAAGCCCTCGTACCCTGTCCCGAAGTCCAGCTCCGCGACCACCTGCGACTCGGAGAAGTCGTTGGTGATGGCGACGATCTCCTTGTAAGCTATCTCACGCGGCATGTCCACGTGCGGGATCGCCGCCACGGGCGATAGCCGCGACGACGACCGCCGTCCGGAGTCAGCGGACGCGGATCTCCCGTCTTCTGCGGTGTGGTAGATGGTGTCCGCGGCCGCGGTGGCGTAGACAGGCTTATTGGACAGAGACGTCGTCGCCGTGCTCCGGTCGGTGGTGACGGTGGTGGCGCTCGAGTCGGAGGCCGACGACGTGGTGAGGGAGATGTACTTGGGCAGCGCCACGAACGACGGCAGACGCGGGAGGTCACCGCCGGAGCAGCCGTCGGAGAGGTTCTCCACCACCCACCTCATGGTTGGACGCGCCCTGGGGTCATGCAGCGAGCAGAGGAGGCCGAGGTGCATGACCCTTCCGACGTCGAACAGCGCGCCAGCGCCGCCGTCCGGCAGCAGCTTGGCGTCCGCGGCGTCGAGCAGCTTCCCCTCGTCCGACAGGCGGCGCACCCAGTCGAGCATGAAGATCTGATCGTCAGGGTACGCCAGGTCGACGGCGCGCCGCCCCGTGGCCACCTCGAGGAGCACGATACCAAAACTGAAGACGTCGGACTTGGCAGTGCCGCCGGTGGCCCGGCGCTGCAAGCTCTCGGGCGGCAGGTACCCAATCGTCCCGCCGATGCGGCTAGTGTCCATGAGCCGGAACTGGTAGTTGGCCGAGGCCGAGGCAGAGGACGACGACAGCCTCATGGACGCGGGCGACGGCGACACCTCCACATGTGCCTCGTCGGCGGACACGGCGTGCTCGAGCCAGCGCGCGAGGCCGAAGTCGCCGAGCCGGGCGTTGTACTCGGAGTCGAGCATGACGTTGCTGGTCTTAACATCCCGGTGGATGATCTGCGTGTCCAGCTGCTCATGCAGGTAGAACAGAGCCGCAGCAAGCCCGGCCACGATCCGGCGTCGACGTTCCCAGCTCAGCGCCGTCGCTGCCGTGGCCTTCGCAGCAGCCTTGGCCGCCGCCGGCGCGAAGAGCAGGCGGTCGAGGCTGCGGTTGGGCATGTAGTCATAGACGAGCATGAGCTCCTCCTCCCCGGCGCGCACGCACCACCCGCGGAGGCGCACGAGATTGCGGTGCCTTAGCCTGGCCACGGCCGCGAGCTCGGCCAGGAACGACTTGTCGAAGCCGCGGCCCGTGCTGTCGGCGACGCACTTGACGGCCACCGTGGTGCCGTCGCTGGGCAGCACGGCGCGGTACACGCGGCCGAACCCGCCGCTGCCGAGCACCTCGCCGTCGCTGAACCCGCGCGTGCCGATGTAGAGCTCCGAGTAGCTGAATATCCTCGGCCCGCCCCCCGCGCCGGCTAGCTTGCGTCTGGCGACGTCCTCGTCAACCACGCCGGCGATGTCCTCGAACGCCATCGAGTCGTGGCACCGGTCGGCACCGCTGCGGCAGCAGGGCCGGTAGCGGAAGAGGCAGAGGCACGACAGCAAGCGACGGGACGTCGCGCGGACGTACGAACCGGCCGTCTTGAGGTCCAGCGACGTCGTCACCCGGCTGCGCCGCTCCTCCGGGTCGGAGGACGGAGGTGCGGCCTCGTCGAAGTCCATCGGCAGCAGAAAGCAGAGACGGCGCAACGAGGACGACAACGACATGGCCAGGCACCGGGCAGGCAGGCGGTGCTGCTAACTACGAAGCGATCAGCGATCAGCGAGTGCAACGCCCACTCATGCTAAGCGGCGGCGGTGGTGCGCTTAGTGCGCGTGGCGATGTGGGGAGGGAGGAAATTAATGCGCGGGCAGGCGGTTGCAATTGGGGACGGCGGACGGGAAGTCAGAAGTGGGTTGCGAGTGTGAAGGGACTGCTGGCTGGTGTGGTTGCGCTCGGCAGGTGGAGAAGATGGCCAAAAGCAGGTCCTGATGCGTGTGGACGACGACGACGACAGCACGGCTGCACGCTCGGAGGAAGAAGAGATGCACAACACAAAAGCAGCTTAGCTTTGGGTATCCAGACGGGACGACAGGAGGAGGGGGGTCGCCGTCACGGGTGATTTTGGGCGGTAAGTAGCGTCTAGCATGCGGTGGGTGCGTTGGTTGCTACTTGGTGGCTTATCGCAGTTTGACTTGGCTTGCCTGATCGCCGGTGGAGCCTGAGTTCCCGCCAAAAGGAGGAAGGGGTTTCAGCTTCATTCACCGCGTCACCGTAGACTCCATCCATTCCCTGAATTGCCTTGCCGCGATGGAATACGTGCGGGATCTTTCGACCGCCTCCTTGATTCTAGAATATATATATATATATATACAAGTTCATTTCGGCACTTTCTTATCCTGGATAGCTAAAAGGATTTCACACACAAACGCGTGCGTGTGATAAAATACAACATGAGGATTAGGCAGGCTTTTGTGGCTCCTAATAGTCGGGAAACAATAATCAATCAATCAATCAATAAATATACCAGCCAGCCTTCGAGTGACACATCTTTGTCAACTGCTGCTTCAGACCTTCAGTCTTGGATGAAGGAAACCTGCCACCTTTGGAGTGAACATTTGAACTAAATATAAGCAGAGGACAACAGCAGCAGTGTACTACGTTTAGTCGTTTACTGAATTCCGTTCCATGACGAATCTAAATTGTTGCAGATGGTGTGAATTGTGATCGACTTTTATTGAACTAAATAAGCAGAGGACAACATCGGTGTACTTTGATTTTTGCGAAGAAGCTGCTCTATGTTGGCTGTCCAATTGCAGGACATACTGCGGCTATACGGGGGACCATTTCCATTGCGTGCAATTAGTTAGGCAGGCTGTAGCCGTCAAGCCGTGCTGCCTCGAGTGCAGCGTGCAGGTTATGGCGTATATAGTTGCTGCCTGTTGTGCTGATAGGAACATGTTGTTGTACCATAGAGAGAGTCAGCCCGCTCGAAAATGATTTGCTGCGGTTGCTGTTACACTTGTCCAGGTACTCCTCAGTCAGGTGTCGAAGAAAATCAGAAGCATCTACTTCAACAACTACTGCTACCACTCCTGCAGGTATACATCAGCAGCCACCATCTATACTGCACTTTTTCCTGTCTGTATGTAAAAGGAAATATATAAATACAGCCTCGTCTTTGCTGAATCCAAACTTCATCGGAAGTTAATACAGTGGGTGTGGCGTCGTCCTTTTTTTTTTAAAGGAAGTCCTCAAACCTGGAGTGGCAGAAGCCCAACTCGAGATTGGCCCTAAGGGCCCATCAAGCCCACGAGTCCGACACGCGGCCTTTCCGTCTCCTTCTCGACTCGAGGGAAAAGGGTCTTCATCGTCGCCCCCGGGTGCCATTGCTCTCTCTATTAGCCCTAGCCGCCTGAGGCCTGAGGCCGAGTCCACCTCTCCTGACCGCAGCTGCAGCCCGGCGACCTCGCCTCCGCCACCGCGCCGCCGGTCGTCCGCCGATTTAGATGAACACGTCTCCTTCCAGATCCAGGTACGCTTCGACCGCGCCTGCACCTCTCCCCCCCTTCCAGTAACCCTAGAATCCTCCGTTTGATGCGAACCCCCCTGAACCCTAGCAATAGTCTGTCTCCGTGGCCCCAAACATCCCATCCGGTTCGTAGCAGCCTCGCTCGTTAGGTTTGTTTGCTGCGTGGTGGGAATCGGCAAAAGTAGGTTGATTCATCCGCCGGAATCCCTTGCCTCACGCTAAATCCGCCGCCGCTGGTGCTCCAAAGAGCCGCCCTGAGCGATTTCATCCTGTTGTAAGATTAGAGTACTCAAGGAAATTATTGCCCGCTGGAACATCCCTGCGCGATTTTGCGCAGCGTAAATTTGCTGTGCGCCAGTTGATTAGTTAGCAGAGTATTAGTTGATTCCTTAATCATCAGAAGAGTATTCATATTAGAAGATATTTATCTAGAGAACTAAGGACATAATATGGCCATTCATTCTACTATATTATCATGCAGCAAGTACCTGCTTAAGATCCTCAACTATAGTATTAGTGTCACACAACTTTTGAAATTTTTCTTTTGTCTTCCCCTTCTTTTGGTTTCACGTTTCGAACCACCGTGACCTTAGTGAGTTCGAGGAACAAACTGGTGAATCCATGTGAAACAAACAAATATCGTTTTAGGAAATTTAGCTATGGAGTCAGCATCACTATTCTGTTGTGCCGAAACATGCCACTTAAGTGTTAAGAGAAAAATTCCCAGCCATTGCCTAAAAATTACCTTAGTTATATGTTGCCAGCAATTACTTCATTCAGACACAAATTTCACTGTGCTTTTGCCTAAAGCTAGAGCTTGTTTAGTATCCTTGATTCCTTCCTGTCTATTCTATTATTTCCTTCCTGCACAGTTATCATTACATTTGGGTTATTATTTGAAACTGGGATTGAGAGATGGGGGGTTGTTCTCCATTGTTTTCTCTTTCTGGGACTCTGGATTATTTGAAGGGCAATGATGGGAGGCTGGGGGGGTTCGGATGGGTACGAGGGATCAAAGAGGACACGAATGATGATGGAATCGAATCCCTACTTCGCAGTGAACGCAGGGAGTCCATTGGATGTTTCAAAGAGGGCCAGGATGATGGAACCAGGTGCTCCATATTTTGGAGCTATGGGAAGCAACGCTGGTGGTTTGAGCGGAAGCTTCTACCAGCCCTTTAACAGCAACTTAGCTGGTGCAGGGGCAAGCACTGGGATCCAAAGCTTTCCAGGTGTCCGGCTGCGAGGTCTCCCTTTTGATTGCAACGACATTGACGTCTGCAAGTTCTTTGTGGGGCTGGACATAGTGGACTGCCTGCTGGTTAACAAGAGTGGGCGCTTTACCGGTGAGGCTTTTGTGGTCTTCCCAACAGCCATGCAAGCAGAATTTGCGCTGCACCGCAACAGGCAGAACATGGGCCGGAGGTACGTTGAGGTGTTCAGATGCAAGAAGCAGGATTACTACTGTGCCATAGCGAATGAGGTGAACCAGGGTGGTTACTTTGAGTCAGAGCACCGGCGCTCCCCACCTCCTCCGAGGCCTAAGAAGCCGTCTGAAGATAAGGGCAGCATGGAGTATACAGAGGTACTGAGGCTCCGTGGGCTTCCCTACTCTGCCACCACTGAGGACATCATCAAGTTCTTCCTGGAGTACGAGCTGACAGAGGAGAATGTGCACATTGCGTACCGCTCGGATGGGAAGGCTACTGGTGAAGCCTTTGTTGAGTTTCCAACCGCTGAAGTTGCCAAGACGGCCATGTGCAAGGACAAGATGACCATTGGGGCTAGGTATGTCGAGCTGTTCCCGTCGACCCTAGAAGAGGCCAGCAGGGCGAAATCCCGAGGCAGGCATTGAAGAAATGGGTATTTCAACGATCTCTGTATCCACGCGGCTGCGTTCGAGTTTAGCTTGCATTTGGCATGCTTGCCTGTATCGTTGTTAGGTGGTGTTACCCTGAGTTGTCATCTTTTGCTACTGATCGTGAAGTGATTTGTTATATCTGAACTGAATTGTAACAGTTGTCCACTGTTGGATGCACTTGTATGGCATATAATCTTTGATGGATTTTGCTTCATTCCAATTTGAGTTTAGATCCATGGTCCAATTTGAGCTTACCAAAGCGGTGGTCATTATATTGCTACTGCATTGTGTGGTGGCGAAATGAGATCGGGTTTATATCAAAGATAGTCGCTGTCTACTGTACTTATACCCCCTTTGGTTAAATTTTTTTTAAAAAATCTCCATTAGTTCCAAATTACAAATTCGATTTTTCTAATCTAGGCTTGTTACTTTTGAAATGTATCTAGATGTATCGTATACCTATGTACGTGCATACAAAAAAAACATGATTTATAATAGGTGCATAGCGAAACATATTATTTGGAAAATCAAATTAACTTATAACTCATCATTTGGAACTGAGAGATTAACGTCAGTAACTGATATGCTGTTTATTTTGGAAACATGTAAATTATATGTGTAGATCTGTATTCAAAAAAATTAAGAAATCACTTAAATTTAAAAGATTTTAGTAATTTAATAAATTTTGATGCCCATCGAAAACTCGTATAAAGTTGAATGTGTCCCGTGTTATGTTCGGAGAAAATATATACTGGAGTATGGACTATGGACGCCAGTGTGGGCCCGCTTGCTCCGGGCCCGGCCCAATTTCTACCGCACCTTTCCTTATATATTTAACCAAACAGCTGACTGCGTTTACGATTCGCCAATCGCGCCTGCCTTTTCTTCTCCGCTGTCCCCTAACCGCGTGTGCTCCCTCTTGTGGCGGCGACTTAGGCGACCGCCGCCGTACGCCAGGCTCCCAGGTCTCGTCGTGCCTCCCTTCGCCGGCGAATATCACCCGTCAGGTATGCGGCATGCCCACAACTTTTCTTCCCTTCGTGCCTGCTGTGCGAAACAGAGCACTCAAACCCTAACTAAAGCTATCTGTGTATTTGGATCTGATCTAATTAAACAAACATAATTGCTGTGCATGTGTAAACCCATGTCCCTTACTGTGTCCGACCCTACCACACATGAAAATTGCCGCCGGCGGTGATCCATGTAGCCACCATAACCATGGTGGAGGCCAGATACTTGGTAGGATTTTAGGCTGCTGAATTCGTGAACCCTCGTAGCAACTAATGGGAGATTATTGGGCACTGAAACAGTCCTGCACGATTTTGTGCTGAATGGATTTGTCCTGTACCATGTTGATTATTTGGTGGAATTTGATTTGTTTCCTCAATATCAGAGTAGGTAGTTCTTTAATAAGTTTACCACTATTGTAATTCTGTGTGTTTGTGATGCTCGAAATAGTTTTTGTCTCTGTGCCTGAACTCTAGCCATCATGTCCAAAAATCGTGACCAAGCAGAAGTTAGTTTGATGATATCACCTTTTAATTCAGCTTCACTAAACAGCTCAAATTTCATCTAGGGGTCAGGGGATAAAGTTCCACTGCTAAATTAAGCTATAATTTTGTTCATGTGTGCTTGTGTATTTGATGTAAAACAATCAAACAACAGCTAGAATCATTATATGGATGCGCTGAAACATGCCATTTAAATGTTTGGAGAAAAGAATCTAGGCATAGCTAAAAAAACTGCTTTCACTTATATGTTGCAAACATTTGCTTTATTGGGATTCAAATTTCACTTATCTGTGCAGCTTGCTTATTACTACGCATTGTTCTTCCAGTCAACTCTATTATCTCTTCTTTGCACAGTTATATTTATATTTGGGTTATTATTATTTGAATTTGGGATTGAGAGATGGGGGGTTATTCTCCTTTTCTTTTTTGGGACTGGATTATCTGAAGGGCAATGATGGGAGGCTGGGTGGGTTCGGATGGGTACGAGGGATCAAAGAGGCGACGAATGATGATGGAATCGAATCCCTACTTCGCAGTGAACGCAGGGAGTCCATTGGATGTCTCAAAGAGGTCTAGGCTTGTGGAACCAGGTGCCCCCTATTTTGGGGCTATGGGAAGCAATGCTGTTGGTTCCAGCGGCGGCTTCTACCAGCCGTTTAACAGCAACTTAGCTGGTGCAGGGGCAAGCACTGGCATCCAAAGCTTTCCAGGTGTCCGGCTGCGAGGTCTCCCTTTTGATTGCAACGACATTGATATCTGCGAGTTCTTTGTGGGACTGGATATAGTGGACTGCCTGCTGGTTAACAAGAATGGGCGCTTTACCGGTGAGGCTTTTGTGGTCTTCCCAACAGCCATGCAAGCAGAATTTGCGCTGCATCGCAACAGACAGAACATGGGGCGGAGGTATGTTGAGGTGTTCAGATGCAGGAAGCAGGAATATTACTGTGCAATAGCCACTGAGGTGAACCAGGGTGGTTACTTTGAACCGGAGCACCGGCGCTCCCCACCTCCTCCAAGGCCTAAGAAGCCGTCTGAAGATAAGGGCTGCATGGAGTATACAGAGGTTCTGAAGCTCCGTGGTCTTCCCTACTCTGCCACCACTGAGGACATCATCAGCTTCTTCCTGGAGTACGAGCTGACAGAGGAGAATGTGCATATTGCGTACCGCTCGGATGGGAAAGCTACTGGTGAGGCCTTTGTTGAGTTCCCCACGGCTGAAGTTGCCAAGACGGCCATGTGCAAGGATAAGATGACCATTGGGACGAGGTATGTGGAGCTGTTCCCGTCGACCCCAGAGGAGGCCAGCAGGGCGAGAACCCGAGGTAGGCATTGAAAAAACGAATGCCTCAATGATCTATGGTTGCATGTGGCTGTAACGAGTTTAGTTTTCACTTCACATGCTTACCTGTATCGCTGTTAGATTGTGTTAGTCGTATCATCATGCTGCTACTGCTCGTGTATGCGAACTGAACTGTAACAGTTTTCCTTTGGAAACAGATGTTTGACATAATCATTTATGGATTTTGCTTCATTTTTAGCTTATCCATGTTCTGTTTCTTTCGTGGTGCTGGGGATGTGATGGAATTTTCGTGTTGCAATGAAATAGCTTGGTGAGCTTACTTTGTTGCCCCCATAAACTGGTGGTGATTATGTTGCGGTTACATTGTATTATATTAGAACGAAATGAGATTGTCCCTACTAACGCTGCAAAATATGTTAAACCACTGGGGTTGTTGATTTACTGGCAATGCATATCGAAGGCTAAAGTTCCTCCTTGGCTCCTTGTAAAAGAAAAGGCTCAGATTTGAGCATTCGCAAGTGTGTACATATCAACTGGCTGTACATATCAGTGGCTCAGATTTTGAGCATTTGAGTGTGTAGTTGAAGTTCATTAGCAGCACTTGTCGATATAACAATCTTGTGACGCTTGTGTTTCTTATGCAACTGTTTTACAATAGTGTTCAGAGACTTGTTTTACTCCACTGCATGTCGCAAACTTGCATCTGTCTCAAATCCTATCCAATTGTTAGTGTTCAAAGACTTATTCTACTCCAATGCATGTGACAAACTTATAATCTATCTCAAATCTGTTTATCCAATTGTCGTTTGTAAACTACTTGATTACAGAAACAACAAAATACACATATGCTCGCACGTTGCAACATTTCTGCAGCTTTTGCTTACGTCGCTGTCAGCGTGGATTAGGCACGGCAAAACACCCTGATGCCCTCCACTTATACGAGTACTTACTAATTGATTGGTTATTCTGAAAATAAAGCAGTTAAAAAAAAAGATAAAGGTGCATTCAGAAAGTCGTTGCAGGCGCTCCACTCCACTCCACTGGTTCATGTAAAGAAGTTTACCACGGAAGTTGTTTATCTTCCACGATGAGCATGAGCACACACGGTTGTTGGATACAAAAGAGTAAAGACTCCCTGCCAAGCACCGACGTTGACACTGCCACGCCACCACAATCCAATCCCAGTACCATGGCTCCGCCGCTTGGTCGCCTCGTTCTCGTCGTCCTCGCTGCCGCCGTCCCACTCTTGGCTGCACCCGCGGCGGCGACGGCGTTTCCGAAAGAGGCGCTCCCGACCAAGTCCGGCTACCTCCCGATCCCGCCCGCCAACGCCTCCCTCTTCTTCGCCTTCTACGAGGCCACGGACCCGGTTACGCCGCCGGCCTCCACGCCACTCCTCCTCTGGCTGCAGGGCGGTCCCGGCTGCTCCAGCCTCCTGGGCAACTTCTTCGAGCTCGGCCCCTACTTCGTCAACCCCGACGGCGAGACCCTCCGGCGCAACCCGTTCGCGTGGAACCGCCTTTTCGATCTGCTCTTCATCGACAACCCGCTCGGCACCGGCTTCAGCGCGGCGCCGTCCCCGGCCAACATCCCTACCAACCAGTCCGTGGTCGCCGCGCACATCCTCGCGGCGCTGCAGTCCTTCTACGCCCTCGACCCGACCCTCCGCCTACGCGAGCGGCCGTTGTTCCTGACTGGCGAGAGCTACGCGGGCAAGTACGTCCCCGCGGCGGGCGCGCACATCCTGGACGCGAACGCGGCGCTTCCCGAGGCGCAGCGCGTGAACCTCCGCGGCGTGGCCATCGGCAACGGACTCACGCACCCGGTGGCGCAGGTGGCCACGCACGCGGACACGGCCTACTTCCTGGGCCTCGTGAACGCGCGGCAGAAGCGGGAGCTGGAGTCCCTGCAGGCCGAGGTGGTATCCCTGACGCTGGCCGAGCGGTGGGTCGCGGCGTCGGACGCGAGGGGGGAGGTGCTGTCACGGCTGCAGAACGTGACGGGGCTCGCCACGCTGCTCGACTACTCGAAGCAGCGGGACTACGCGACGGACGCCGTGGGGACGTTCCTGAACCGGGCGGAGACCAAGGCGGCGCTGGGCGCGCGCGGGGACGTGGCGTGGGAGGAGTGCGGCGACGCGGTGGGCGCGGCGATGCACGTCGACGTGATGCGCAGCGTCAGGCCGCAGGCGGAGTCGCTGCTGCGGCGCACCCGCGTGCTGCTGTACCAGGGCGTCCGCGACCTCCAGGACGGCGTCGTGTCCACCGAGGCGTGGCTCGCCGGGGTGCGCTGGGACGGTCTGCGCGCGTTCCTGGACGCCGGGCGTGCCGTGTGGCGGACGGAGGACGGGGAGCTCGCGGGCTACGTGCAGCGGTCGGGCGCGCTGGCGCATGTCGTGGTGTACGGCGCCGGGCACCTGGTGCCGGCGGACAACGGGCGCGCGGCGCAGGAGATGATCGAGGGATGGGTGCTGGGAACGGGGCCGTTCGGCCGCGGTGACGGCGACGGCTTGAGGAGCGTCGCATGATGTCTGACCGACGGCGGACACGGTGGGATGTATCCAGGCTAATTGCTGCGCGATATGGATTTTTGTTGCTCGCATCCGAATGAATTTGATGCTGTGTTTATTGAGTGGAGTGATGCTGATCGGAGCGGGAAGAAAATGCGGATGTTTTAACTGTTTGATAATTGGAATGGAAAATACAGTTCCTTTGAAGCTTCGTGTGTCATTTACGTTGGGGCATCCGTCTGGTCGCTCCAAGCCTCCAATGGCGGGCATGCTCGCCGGCAAGGCAGCTCGGTTAATCCGTTGCTTCTTGTCACCGTTGTCTGGCACGGCAGCCACATGAGAGTGAGAGCCTCGTGTCGCCTCCCCGCCGTGCCATTGCCAGTAACTGCGTGGAACCGGAGCCCACTGTGACGTGCTGGCACCTGGCAGCGTGTCCACTCTCCAGAGCCTAGCGTGAACACGGGACCATGCAACTGGCTCGATCCGATCAGACCACGCAGACGCAGTGTATGCTGCGTGCTGGCCTTTGCTGCATGCAGGGCTTCCTAGAGACCAAGGACCAAGGACTACAAGGAGATTGCAACAGCTCCGGCGGCACCAGGCAACAATGTTGACACAGAAACGTGAAACGCCAATTAGCCAGGCAAAATTATAGGGGAAATAATGTTGGAAATCGATTCGGCTCATTAACTGGAACCGGACCAAACAAACAGGTGTATGAAATAATGGGGAGTATACTTCTCTTATCACGGAAGAAATTTACTGAGAAACAACACTAGATTACTCCATAGATAATGGGCTATTGCATGAGCCCGGCTTGGCTGGGCAGCTCAGCAAAAGGATGACAGTATTTTCACCTACTCAGGCAAGCTCTTGGAGGTATGCTTCATTAACCAAACGAATATGGTCACTACCACGAATATCCTACTGAACTAGTGAACAACCAAAAGCACATCAGCTTCTTCTGAACAAGACAAACAAAACACGCCGGTTCCTTGCTGCATGCTTCCTATGATTATTATTTGGGTTGAAAGCGAAAAACACTTCAGCTGACAAAGTGATCCCTGTCTCATTCAAGTGAACCAATCTTGCACTCAGCAATACATAGAAGATGCCGCCTCATCTAATACTGTTGCGCCAAACCTGCACAAGGAAAACAGTTTGTGAAATTACATCAAAGCATACATAAAGCAGATCATACAAAATATACAGAGACCGTTGCAATTATGTATACTGACCATCTTATACCACAAACTCTTTAGAAATGTATTATCAAGTAACTTTTAAAAGGTTCTATACAAAGGAAACACTTCAAAGGTTTGTGGAAACTGGAAACATATGCATAGTGCTGACTAGGCAAACATCATACTGCCATTAGGTTCCTTCACTGAAATGTGTTAGCAGCTAAGCTGGAAGAAACAATATAACAAGTACAGAAAAAGCTCCGTTGTCTTCCCATCCTTTTCCTTTTCTTGTTTCCCTATCTTGTTTCCTGTTCTTTCCAGGTTCTTCAAATCCTCCAAGATCCATAAAACTTAAATATGAAAACCCAATAACAAATCCCAAGATGAAACAGAGAAAGCAGTGAACATTTTTTTTTTTTACTAGAACTAATTCTGAGGGCTGCCTTCATATACTCCATAGATATCTGCAGCCACCTCATGAAAATGAATTACATCGACGTGTCAAGGAAAAGGAGTACTCACATATAATTGAGTAATAAAAGAACAAGTAGCTAGCATCCTTTTATCTTTGTGTTGGATGGGGATTCCATGATGATTCTAGTAGTGACACTTCAGATAATATTCTCAGTTGTTTTTTTTTATACCCTTAACCTAGTATTTTTGCATGTGTGTTGTTCAGTGCTCCCATTATGTAAAAGGGTTGGGTAAAAAACTCAAGGTTTAGAACTTCGGTTGAAAAACTAATGTAGTTTGGTTGCTATTTGTAACAAATTCCAGACGATCCATATGATAAGAAAAGGAAAAAGAAAGTCTTGAATATTGCTGGAGAGATAAGATATCATATCATGCAATATAGTCTTTGGAGACCATGGTTGACTCTTCACCGTAAAGTCTTAATGGGTCAAAGAAAACTTCAGCAAAGTATTCAACATAGGTCTTATGTTGATCAACTTTCCTCAGCAGATCAAACTTTTGGATGAAATATAATACACTGTCACTTATACAATAGACAAATTCGCAAGAGTAATTCATGCACGAGTAATATACATATACCATTTTTTAACAAAAAGAAGTGGTACAGAGATCTATTGATTCAAATAATAAACATATGATATTAACTTTGAGACCCAAAATCAAAATTCTTTACCTTCAAACAGGACTCGAGCTTGAGCTGAAGCTCTTCTACATTTTAGTAAGTCAACTAGTGGATCATCAAAATGATCTGGGCACTTATCAACATACAATGTGCGAAGACGCCTTGCTTTAGAGAGAATAAGCTTCATAAAAGAAATTTCATTCGGAAGCCACTTAATACGAACTATCTTCACAACTTGAAGATTGGCACACATGCCATCAGTCCACAGAGGATTTAGGAACTCATAATTTGCCTCGATACTCTGATCATCATAACAAATCTTTACCCAAAAAAAAATCAGCTGTAAACAAGAAGATTACCTTTTAACAGTGTAAAGAATGGTATCCAAAAGGCAACATCTAACATTACCTCTATTTCTAGCTTTTTCAAGGTTGTGACAACTCATTAGCAAAGTGAACATGGACAAAATTTGGTTCATGAGATCGAAGTCCAGATATAATGTCAATTTCTTCAAGTTATAAAAGGTAAATGGAAGTGCATATGGCATCTCAACATTGTCTACCTGTGATAAAAAAAATATATAAGAGCAGCGAAACTTATGGCATCTCAAAATTACCGACCTGAGTAAGAGATTATATAAGAACGTTGAAACAGGATGTTTAGTCTAGAAATATGGATGAGATTCTGTTTGTTAAAAAAAAGGATCCCAGGCACATGGAGGCAGGACTTGTAATGAGCTGGAGCTAAGTACTAGTTTCAACCTCGATTTATGTAGAAGAACACAAAAAAGGAGAAAGAGGTGAAAACAATGTATCGGCCAGCGGAGCCTAAGATTTCGAACTTGAGCAAACCGAGCAAGGAAATCTCCAAAATTATGTTCGTGCTGTGGATAGAACACTCGAATGTCGGCATCTTCGAGGCACGGTACCTCTCCAATTCGCCAGCCATTGTCATCATGCAAATGGATTGTTAGGGTACGGAGATTAGGTGCCTCAATCACTGTGTCTGGGTAGCCAGGATGGACGATGTACACATCAGATATATCCAGGGCATGAAGCAAGGGTGACCGACGAATGATGGCCTCCAATTGATTCTCCCCAATGGCTGGGAAGCTTACACAGCTGAGTCCTAACTCCTGGAGCGCGGGGAAACCGGCGAATCCTATAGGGAGGGGTGGGACGCTGCAGCGATGCAGCCGCAGTGATACAAGATCTGCGAAGGAGAAGATGGAGGAGTGGAGGTCCAAGAAGTTGCCTGGTCTGTGTTCGCAGCATATGCGGATGGACTCGACGCGGCAGCGGGAGAGCGCGAGGAGCCAGTCTCCGACGCGGCCGGCGGACGCGTCGTCGACGTGGATGTCGAAGAGGGAGACGCGGGGGCCGGTGTAGCGGAGGACGACGCTGTCGACGGCCGAGGGGTGCGTGCCGGGCGGGAAGGAGAGGGAGATCACCGGGAGCGACTTCCAGAGGTCCCGCCAGGCGCGGGAGAGCGCGGAGGTGCGCACGGCGTCCCGGAGGTCGAGGCGGACTAGGATCTCGTCCCGCAGCACCGTTGGGAGGGAGGTGAGCCGGTCCTCCTCCTCCGCCGCCTCCTGCTTCGGCTCCATCACGCCTCCAGTCTCAGACTCTCCGCCTCGCCGCGAGGCAGGCAGCGACTCCTGGCAGTGGCCGCCGCCGGCGACGGTTTCCACTCGGCCTCCCTCCCTGCCCATTTCTTTTTTTTTTTTTTTTGAGAGGAACCTGCCGGAAATATACGGAGCTCGAGGCCCACCAAGCCGGAGCTCGAGGCCCATGACGCCGGCCCTATACAGCTGGATCGTATTTGGCCCATTTCTAGAATGAGTCCAAAGTTTCGATGGAAACCGTAGCCCACCACACAGTGCACTTGCAAGATTTAAGCAGGCGGTGCCCGGCCACATCCTCCGTAGGCCGTAGCTAGACACGCGAGTGCTAGAGAGACTAGAGCAAAACCGACGTCGTCAGTTCTCACCGATCGGGTCAGTGCACAAGCACAAGACATGGCGTCACGATCGCACGCCACGCCGCGTCAACGTCGTGAGCATCATCCGCTGCCGCCTCGCTCTTGTCCTATCTGCAGATACTCTTCAGGAACACGACGCGCGTCGGCCTGACGCCGACTGGCCGGCAGCAACGGCGGTCGGTCCTGGTTTGTTCGCCGGAGCTCGTGCTTCGTCAGAGCGTGACTGGCTGACCGCTGACCGCCACAACTGGAACTGGAAGTCTTCCATGCCATTTCCAATCTCATGGTGGCCCAGGCCTGACCTGAACTATCAAAATTACTGTTGGAGCCCAAATGTGCTAAGATTCAAATCAAATGCTCTAATCTCTCAGGATCTGTGTACAGGCAGTGGTGCCTGCATTTCCTTTATTTTCACTAAGAATTACGGAGTTATAATTTCTTTTCACTGAAAATAGTAAACACACGGACCCAGCAGTTAAGTTCATCACAACAGAATCCTTTATTGGGCTACACATTTTGCGTTGGGCTGGGCCACATCATCAGGATCGAGCCGAGCCCGCCTCCGCCGTGGCCCTAAACACCGCGGCCACCGGCGGCATCAGGCTGCGCGCCTCCTGCCGTTGCCACCACCGCGTCCGCGGAACAGACCCGTCCCGAGCACCCATCCCTCGATCATCTCCTGCGCCGCGCGTCCGTTGTCCGCCGGCGCCAGGTGCCCAGCCCCGTACGCCACCACGTGCGCCAGCGCGCCCGACCGCTGCACGTACCCGGCGAGCTCGCCATCCTCGGTCCGCCACACGGCGCGCGGGGCGTCCTGGAACGCGCGCAGGCTGTCCCGGCCGAGCCACGCCTCGGTGGACACGACGCCGTCCCGGAGGTCGCGGACGCCCTGGTACAGCAGCACGCGGGTTCCCCGCCGCCGCAGGAGCGACTCCACCTGCGCCCTCACGCTGCGCATCACGTCGGCGCGCATCGCGGCGCCCACCGCGTCGCTGCACTCCGCCCACGCCACGTCCCCGCGCGCGCCCAGCGCGGACTTGGCCTCGGCGCGGTTCAGGAACGTCCCCACGGCGGCCGCCGCGTAGCCCCGCAGCTTCGCGTAGTCATACAGCGTGGCGAGCCCCGTCAAGTTCTGCAGCCGCGAGAGCACCCGCACGCGCGCGTTCGTCGCCGCGACCCACCGCTCCGCCAGCGTCAGCGACACCGCCTCGGACTGCAGGGACTCCAGCTCCCGCCTCTGCCGCGCGTTCACGAGGCCCAGGAAGTAGGCCGTGTCCGCGTGCGTGGCCACCTGCGCCACCGGGTGCGTGAGGCCGTTGCCGATGGCCACGCCGCGGAGGTTCACGCGCCGCGCCGCGGGAAGCGCCGCGTTCGCGTCCAGGATGTGCGCGCCCGCCGCGGGGACCTACTTGCCCGCGTAGCTCTCGCCGGTGAGGAACAGCGGCCGCGCCCGGAGAGCCGTGTCGAGGGCGTAGAAAGACTGTAGCGCGGCGAGGATGTGCGCGGCGATCACGGACTGGTTCGTGGGGATGTCGGCAGGGGACGGTGCAGCGCTGAAGCCCATGCCGAGCGGGCTGTCGATGAAGAGGAGACCGAAGCGGCGGTTCCACGCGAAGGGGTTGCGCCGGAGGGTCGCGCCGGAGGGGTTGACGAAGTAGGGGCCGAGCTCGAAGAAGTTGCCCAGGAGGCTGGAGCAGCCGGGACCGCCCTGCAGCCACAGGAGGAGCGGTGTGGAGGCCGGCGGCGTGACCGGGTCTGTGGCCTCGTAGAAGGCGAAGAAAAGGGAGGCGTTCGCCTGGGTGATTGGGAGGTAGCCCAACATCGTCGGCTTGGCTTCCTTGGGGAACACCACCGGCGCCCCGGCTGCAGCTGGGAGCGGGACGACGGTCGTCACGGCGAGGAAGATGAGCACGACGAGAGGGAGAGGCGGAGCCATGCGGCTGGCCGAGCTGATGAGCTAATCCAGTAGGTAATTGGATCAAGATGTGGGATCGTGGGGCTCGTCGTGGCTAGTATAGTGAGTTTTGAGTGCTGCAGTCACTGTCCTTGTGACCACTCATCAGCATGGTTAGTCTTCGTTCTCTCTCGTATGGTCGTCGTATTCTTTTTTTTCGAAACGACGGAAAAAGCTTTGCCACGATTTTTATTAGATGAATAAAGGAAAAAACGCAAGTGTCAGCGTAGTTTTTTGATTGGAAATCGGGCCAGAAAAACCATATAATTGAGGAGGGTACCCTACTCCACCTGCACACCTAGGTACCAAGTCAACTCGACTCAACTCGCGCCACAAAGCGCCTTGGTCGGATTGGGTCATTGACACGAACAACCACTAAACTTGGTCAGATGGGTCATCAACACGAGTAACCACTAACTCGGTCGGATTGGATCATCGACACGAGCCTCCACTAGGAGCAACTAACACAACTCACGCCACCAATTACTTGGTCGACGTCAACTCAACCACTTGAAGCTCCGGCAAAACGCATTGAGCGCAAAAACCACTCTACTAGCACTACTCAACTGAACTACACGCTCAACTTGGTCGGAAAGCCAACCCAACTACACCAGCACAACGAACAACAAAACGGGAAGACAACACAAAGCAAAGAAAAACAGGGAACACAAACTCCCCCATCGAAGCCACCGGAAGCACGAACAGGACCGGGCGGGAGGAACAGGGTAGCACTGTGGAGCTGGAATGCCTCGCGACGCCTTCAAGAAGGTCACAACGCCAAAGGCGCCGACATCGCAAGCCCACAAGGGAAGGTTTCACCTGCAAATCCAAACTATGGGGAAGGGGGGAGAGGTGCAAGAAGGACGCCTCCAAGGAGAAAGCGACGTCCGCAGACGCCGCCTTCCAACCTTTCACCAAGACCTCTCACCCCCCACACCATCACTGCCCACCAAGGGGAACTGCAACCATCACTCTGGCCTGGCGCAGCCCGCCGCACCACCATGGCATCGCAGGTACTCCAACACTGAGCCGTCACTAGCCAGCGCCATCAGGTGCCGCTAGGACACGCCCAGCCTTGCCAGGGCCGGCCACGCCACCACGACGAATCAGACGAAGAGCCGCAGCACCGCCGTTCTGAATGGACGGTGCGCCACCGCACTGCCACAGCCCGACCGCCCCCACGCATCTCCGGCCGCCCAACTCGCAGATCCAACCGCCGGACCGAAAGATCTGGCCGCCGGCCACCCGGGGCTGCCACCCCCGCGTGGTAACTGGCCGCCCCCAACGGCAGGCCGCCGGCGCAGACCGGCCACCGAGATGTCAATAGCGAAACCCCAGGGGCCAACCCGATGCGCCGGCAGCACCACCGCGCTGCCAAGGACCTGATCCGGGCCACCGTCCACCAATCTGGCCACCCAGCATAGGATCCACGCGAATCCGGCCGCTGAGGAGCTGGATCCACGCGGTTTGGCCGCCGACCTCCATGGCCCGTCAGGGAGCACCAGAAGCAAGAGGAGGAGGGGAGGAAGGAGAAGAAAGAGAGGGAACAGGACGGGGAAGCCCCGCCGCCGCCCTCCTCGCTGCTCACCGGAGCTCTGGCGGCGGCGAAGGTGAAGCTTGGGTACCGGTGTGGGGGGCGAGGAGCGGCCGCCCAAGCCACCCCAGCGAGGGAAGCACCGCCGCCGCCTTCCTCGCGCTCGGCCAGACCTCCGGCGCCATGCTCGGGCGGCGGCGAGGTGGATGGGAGGGGAAGGTGGTGCGGCGACGGCGCTCGGTCGGGCGCCCGCCCGAGTCGCCCCTCCTCATGGTCGTCGTATTCAACAACGATGCAGAGTTGTTAGTCTTGTTCCGGTGTTTAATGTCGTCGCGTTGGCCCACACCGACGAGGAAGAACGTCGACGTAGAAGAAATTTCATTCCAAATTCCCGCTGGTTTTACATTTAGCTACTGCACGGTTTTTTTTTGGTTTTCAGCCAAGGATTGTTTGTGCAGCCACATGAATGCGGCCTTGCCTTTTCGTTGCTGGCCCATGAGGAAGAAGGGTTGTAGATAAGGATATTTCGTTCCAAATTCTCGCTGGTTTTACATTTAGCAATTGCACGATTTATTGTTATAATAAAAAGCATCAGTGTGGACCATATATTTTGGTACACTAGGGTGGATGTAAGCGTTTATGTACTATTCTTTTGACCTCAGCGCCGCTAAGACGTGTTGCATTATCATTTTTTATCTTAATACAAATAAGTGTTAATTTTTTTATGCGTTCAAGAAAAAAATATTTAAGTGGCACGTGCAAATTGCAGGGTTAGCTTGTTGTCGATCCTAACACAATTTTTTGGTGCAGTTTCACCTAGCTCTAACTATCTTTCAGTTTCTGTTTGCCAACACAATCTGAATCTGGTACATAAAAATGAAGAAAGATGCAAACATATGGAGACTAACTGTTGGTGTTTTTTAATAAGGGGCGGCAAAACTTTTGCCATTGAATCTATTAAACAGAGAGAGAGTGACAAACGATAGAAACAAAAAGAAAAACAAAACAACTTACGACTAGTCAGTCAAGCCCTAAGAAGGCATCTACAAGAGTACAAGACACTACTGGGCATTGTGCATAGAGTCCAGTGGGTAGTAACATGGAGGAAATGAAAGTAGTGTGAGGTCAATTATCGGAAATCATATCATTGCACTATCAGATTCAGAAGAAACTCTGATATGTGGTTATCAGCATGGCCAAGCATCATTCAGACAATCAGATCCAGCTCATTCTTGCATGCTGCTTTCATCTGACATATCTTACTCCTAAAAAGACCCAAAACACATCGTCAGCGCCTAATCCAATGGGACCGCTCCCGCTAATTGCCTCGGCGCGCGCGGCTTCCCTGGCGAAAAGAAACTGCCGCGCTCTAATTCCTCCCGCTCTGCTCTAATGTGTCGCGCGGCCTATGAAACCGACGCCCACGCACGACGGGCCACGATCCCCGGACCTCGCTCCGGCAAAAATTAAAGAAGATTCCTCTCGGCGGACGCCGGCCGCCGCCCTCGCGCACCGGCCGACCTCCGCCGTCGCTGTCGCGATCGAGTCCACCGGCCACCCCGCCCTCTGCCGTCTCCACGGCTCCGCCGCCATCCTGTCACTGCCTTTGTCTCCCATCCGTCGCTGCGGCGTGGCTGCTCGTGGAGAAGGAGATCCCGGAAGACGCAGTGCAGGGCGGCACCGGCAGACGCCCGACGCTTAGGAGACCTCTGCGGAGTCGACGGGCAACGAGGTCGTGCTCATGTGATCGAGCGTCTGCAGCGGGAGAAGGTCGTCGCACAGATGGAGTCCTGCCAGTTCAAGCAATACACCGATGGCTGGGATGACAGGTAGCGCAAGATCCAGGAGGACCTCGCCTCTTCCTGTAGGTCGGACCGGGGCCGCAGGTCTCCACGCCCGTGGAGTCGGCACTCCAGCTGAAGACGATCCCTGCATATCACGGAGTGGTTTTCACCGCGAGTGCCGCTGCGGCTGTTGCTGTTCGACGAATTCCGTCGGTTGGGTGTCCGCGTCGCGGACGCGGACGACGGGTGGAAGGAGGGTGTTCAGCGCCGACTTCGCCGCGTGGGCGCGCCGAGGCCACAAACGCTGCTTGGGCTGGGCCAACGCCGAGGAGATCCCCACAAGTCCTGCTGCTGCATCAGCGAAGGTCCTGCTTGAGGAGTTCGAGGAGGACGCCAGAGCTTCGTCTTTGCTGGCCTTCTGCGCAGAGTGCTGACAAGTATGCCATCTCTTCTCCCTTCCTGATGTTTGCGGATTCAGATCAGGTTGCAAATGATTAAGTCAATTGTTTAATCAGCGGGATCTGGAATAGCTAGCAGCCAGATGATACATCATGCCACAACACTGATTTAGGACGACGGCGTGTTGTCTGTTAAGCAGGTTGGTTTCACAATGTATTTTTTGGAATCCTGCATGCTTCCGAGTTGATTATGGATTAAGTACTAGCTTGTTGTTTCTACTTCAGAGGACACGGAATTTACAGGAAAAAAAAAACAAAACCTGTTATCTGTTGTGTTTTTGTCTGCATTTATTATGGGAGGATAATTAATAGTATGACACATAAATGGCAGATGCAAGTCTCTGAATTCTCCTAACATCAGAATATCAGATACTCTGTTTGTACGTAGGTGGACAGAAAAATTGAAACTGAAACTTCTTCTGAGTTCTTGGAAAGGAACATCACACCATGGCCAATAATATTAGATTCTAAACTCACTTAAAAGCTGAATGGAATGGGGGAGAGTACCTAGAGCTAGAGGTGCTATGCCAACCTTGCTTGTAGATATTTTTCTTAAGTACTCACTTTATGTCAAGTACTCAAATTTGTTAATTTATTTACAACGAGGCACAGGTACTAGAGATGGTCAATAGTGGATAGCTTGTCCATTTAGCCATTTGTCTGAAGTGCAATCGAAACGCTTAAATAGAGAATAGTGGATAATCTGCACGATTGCAATTAAAACAATGACTGAAGTAATGAATTCTGAAAACTAAAATAGAGGCAATGGAATTGAATTTGAGGCTGAGTGACCGAGTCTTACTATCTACTGTCTTATGAAGTTATTATATGTCTGTATGTATTAGTTATGCAATACTCCTGTATTGTCTCAAATACCACAATTTACGGTATATTTTTTTAGTTAACATTATGACACGCATGTACATATATTATTGTGGTATTATGATTTCTCGTTGCAACGTACGGGCATTTACCCAGTGTAACGAAGCGTTTGAAGATTCACGTTTGACAGGACTACAGTAAAAAGGAACGATCGATCTCGATCGTGTTGCTAATGACGTACGGTCAATCAAGCTAAAAGGAGCTGCCTTGGGTGGTTCGATCGCCGCCGTGCCAAGATCCAACACAAACCAAAAATGATCACCGATGCGTTTGCAAAGACCTCGCCGTTTTCTAAGTAAACACTTTGATTGCAGTTGCAGTAAAATTCAGAATTCGACTCAAGTGACGACAAATACTCCGTCGTCCGTCTCAGTATATCTGTACGCTAGCTATCTGGCCTCTAAAAGTGAGCGACATGATGCTCATTGCTCATCGCGGAACGGAAAGTATGAAGTCCAGCACGCCGCCGTACGCGTCCATGGCGGCCATCTGCGAAGAACGAGCTCAGTGATGCTGCTGCGGCTCTTGGAGAAGCCGCCGCATCGAGGGGTGCATCAGGCTACCACCACCAGCCACCACGGGTGCCCCCGGGAGGAAGAAGGGGCAGAAAGCTGCTCGTCGGCATGCCAGCGTAGTCGTCGACCGTGAGCAGGTCGGGGCGGCGGAAGCCGCCGGCAACGGCGGAGCGCATGAAAGCGCCGCTGCCACCGCCGCCCCTGAGGAGGCCGACGGGGCTCGGGTGCGTGTGCTGCCCCTCGTAGGTGGTGATCACCGTGGACGGGTCCTGCTGCGACCGCTCCACCCGCTTCTTCACCCCGCACAGCACCGCCGTGCACCGGTAGTAGCTCCTGCATCCATGCACGCATTATTATTGTGTCGTTCTCTGATGACCGTGCATGAACAGCATGGTGCATATGCGACGAGTATACTATACACATGGTTCATGGTCGTCATACGACAAACAAAAGAACAAGGAATTGTGCGATGCATATGCTTGACTAAAGATACTGGAGACAGAGACGATAAGATACCTTGGGTAGGTGCTGTTCTTGACGGCCTTCTGGCCGTACTTGCGCCAGCGGTAGCCGTCCTCGAGATGGTCGACCTCGCTCTTGGTCATGAACGCCACACGGGGCTCCCGCGCCTTCTTCTTCTCGCCCTTCGTCTTCTTATTCTCCTTCCTGCTCCTCCTGAATGTGATGTGAATGAAAATGAATCAAACAACGCATGCCCAAATGTACACATCGTCAAGGACAGGGTAGATGTAGGTCGCACTCTCAACTGCAGTACGATACGACAAGATGCAAGGAACTGGAGGAGAGGAACGCAGCTGACCACAAATCGGTCCATGGAACTAGTACTATTGCTAGTATGTACTGCCTGCAAAGTCGTCATCAGGACCGGTACCTCATGAATGAGATTTTTTTTTTTTTGAAACGTGAAGTTATTTTAATTTCAAGAATGTTACATCAAAGTGATACCTCGTGAATGAGATGGATGAATGAAATGAATAATATTGTCGCTAAATAAATAAGATTTTAGAGCTATTTTAAGTTAAATATTTTCTATGTTTGACCCAATTTATAAGCACAAATATAGATGTTTATGACACAAATGAGCATGTTATAGAAATATATTTTATGGTGTACTTAATGATACAAATTTGATTTCATGTGTGGATGCACTTTTGTATAAATTTGGTCAAACTTTAATAGTATGACTTAGGTGAACTCTAGAAATTAATTTATCCAGGATGGATGAAGAACTTGATGGAGTTATGTATATAATTTACGTATATGCAAATAACTTTTATATACTCTCTCTGTAAATAAATAAAAATCTCATTATCGAGAAGTCAAACAATCTTAGTTTGATCAAATATATATATATATATATAATACTACTAATATTTATGATGCTACTAAAAGGACTATAAATTGTCCATTATGAATTGTCCTTTTAATGGTACTAGTTGGTTATCAAAGATTGTCATATGAAAAATTCAGACACCTAAAACATACTATCAAATCTAAAATACTTTATACATAGGTAAGAAAATAACAGCCGAAGCTTAAATTAATTTTGTAGACCATGCTAAATAAAAACTATATGTTCATGGACAGTCGGACCATGTTTTTCTTAAACAAATAAATTGCACTTAGCTTCTTTGTCGGTTAGAAGAGTTTTTTTGGAGGGCTTATCTGTCGGTAAGTTAGGCGGCAAACTCTAAGCCCTTTGTGTTCACACCGGACTGGTATACACACGGGGGATCTTTGTGTTATTTAAGCACAAAAGAATATTTAAGAAGAAAAATATAAAAGTATAAAACACTTGAAAGCCAATTTTCCTTACTCCCTTGATGTTTATAAACTAAGATTGTCAGTACTATAATTAATCAACAAGAAGATGAACATCAAATTTTAATTTAAGCATATATAGTGTGTAGCTAGTTTTGCTTTTGCACCGGATATGAGATATAATTCTAGGCTTACTTGCAGTTCGGATCGGCTAGATCATCATCAGCTTCTCCTTCCTTCTCCTCCTGCTCCTCCTCTCCCTCGATCCTACCTTTCTTGCCGCAGCGCCGGCGCGGTGGCTCCTCCCCGTCGTCGTCGGCACCCGCTCCCTCCTCGCAGCTGGACGACGACAGCACCGACGACGAGTTGGCTGGCGTGACGGGCGCCGCGCCGGCCAGCTGACCGTCGACGATATCGTCGTCACGGCGGCTACCGCTCTGCTGGACAACCATTTCTTGCTTCACCGCCACCACAGCGTCGTCGGCGCCTCCGCCCAACCGGCGCGGCGGCGGCGCGTCATCGCTGCCGAAGTGCGCGGCCAGGTCCGCGGGGTCCAGGAAGCCCTGCAGGTAGTCCGCGATGCTCGCGTACGGCGTCGTGCCGTCCCCGGCGCACGGCGAGACCGTGTCCTTCAAAAAGAAGCCGCCGCCGTCATGGTCGAAGGCTGTGATGAGCTGGTCAGCTGGATGGTCCCCATGGTAGAAGCCTCCATAGCCGCCGCCGCCGCCTCCAGACATGGTGATCGACCGGAGTAGTCTGCGGGGAGGGAGGGGTGAGGTAGTCAAGCGTGCAATGGAGAATGGAGAGGAGCTAGCTGGGGGACTGTGGGCAATAGCTAGCGTTGAACTTTGTGTGCAAGTCTTCGCCGCTTTATAAATTAGAGAGAGAAGTTAGAGAGTAGAGAGTAGAGAGGGAGAGAGATGTTGTGAGGTGGTGGCATGCAAGAGGACAATTTATTTATAAATTATTTGTGGCTAAAACAAATTGAAATTATTAGAAGCTAGCTAACCAGTGTAGTTTTCTATAATTTTAGGCGTGTTTAAAAATAGTGTACGTGCCAGTGCACACTGGCCTCTTCTTGCTGGATCTGATTATTATTAATCCTGGCTGCAATTGTACTGTATTAGGCATTTTTTATGATGATGTTTACATATACTAATGATACTATACGGAGTATAATACTTATAAGATATACGCGTGTCGCGCGTCGGTGCCACGCACACGCACGCGTTTGGCCATTTGGGCGTGTGAGACGGACGTGGACGCGGACGCGAATGCGGCTGGGCAGGCAGTGGGTACACGGTACGCTGGCCGGCGTCTTGGTTGTTAAGCAACAAGTGGAGAAGGGGGGCGGTGCACGTTGTGGTTCCATGGATCTGCCGCCCCAACGTAATAACTGCGTCGGCGATCGTGCAACTCCTTTTCTCGGCGAGGACAGCATGCAGGTACAATTTCAGGCTTAACTTTCATCGGCGTGATCATTGGATTTAGATTAATTAGTTATAGTAGATATATGACCTTTATTGGCCTACGATTCTTCAACTTTGCAAGATTATTCTAAAACTTTTTTAAGACACCATATAGTAGTACTAGCCCAGCCTAGCTAGCCATTTTTCTTTTTTTCTTTGAGACTAGTATAATGCTCGTGTTAACGTCACGGTTTTATCTTGAGAATGCACATTAAAACAATAATTTTTTTCGTAGTTTAACTTTTACATAATTATATTTAAGTATGTATACAATCCGTGAACATTTTGGGAGTTCAGACTCTCTCCCAAGGGCCATCAACCATGCTTTGCTCCTACCTTCCCGTCTATTGTCAGACCTGCTACAGGACCCAGCCTTGCCTTTGGTTTCCTCACAAACGCTCCCGTAGTAGCTAGAAGAAGCTAAAAGTTTGGAATTCAATCATATAAGAGAAATAGATGATATCACCAGACACCAGCTAGAAGAACATGGAAGCAATAGAACATAAATATAAATACCATATAATACAACTGGAATTTGTATTTCGAATGCATAAACAAAGATAAACAGAACAAATATCTGCCTTTACAGCGCACAGACAAGAGAATATTGGGTCAAGAATAAAGCATATGGCAACAGCTTTGTACTTTGCAAAAATTGCTATTCATTCAGAATGTATTTTTACTATTTTATTAGTTGTTAAGCTAGTCCACACCAATAGCCCAAATCAGTACATGTACACTGTACATAGTTGGATTCCCTAAAGCTTCAGTACAGCTAGACTAGATAGCAAAATGAAAATGTGCCAAAAGATACACAATTTTACATGTCACAAGCCTAGTTCACGTGGTTCAATCACAAAGTCTGGAAAACCTTTAGCAATGCTAGTAGACGGCATGAATATTGGGGATTTTGGTACAAGAAAATTCACTTGAAGCTATAGTGTGCAAATGATAAACCATTAAGTAATACATGTCTTTGATAAACAAATATTACTTTGTCTTTTCATATTAAAGATATTGTATGTCAGTCAATGATATTTTTTTGCTAAAGAAACACAATCATTTCCTTACACAACTATTCCCTCCTACTTTCTAATCATGCAAGGATACCAAAAAGGGGAATAATTTTCTCAAATAAAAAATATCTTTCATCAACAGAGGTGGTTTAGGCATTAATTTTTTTTCATCAGCAGAATTGCTTTAGGCATAATGGAATCCGTAAACCAATTGGAGCAATCCACCAAAATATAAATAAACAGATAACTTTGAACTGATGGAATTTGTACTTTAGAAAAAAAAAAAAGCTGACCGAATTTCAAAGTATCATGTTATCTCTACTATTTGACTATAGGAGGACAAATTTCTGAAGGCTGCTCTAAACTGGCTACTAAGCATACAACAGATGGGGTCTATTGAGAATGAACCAGTCAATCACATGTATCCTCTGTTAGTGGGCACATGAAATAAGTTATATCATTGCATTTTCTTCCAAACAGGACAATCACAAAGTCATGCATATAACAATGTTTTCAAGAAAGGATAACCAATGAATTCTCACCAGCATTGGGAGGAGGGTTTTCTGCAGGATGTTCCTGATCATTGAAAACTCTCACTGGAAGGCAGCAACCTGGGCTACCAATCTACCATGCACTGTTGCCTTCATCTGAGCAGGCTCTGTATTATGGCAGGCTGCACCTAAAACCTGGCCTTGTCTCTAGATAACACCATCTTCGCTTCCAGCAATCAGTGCTTGGTAAAATGCCGTTACCCGGAATCTAGCCAGTAGTATTTCACAATAGCATGGATTGATTCGATTACCTGTACTTGCTGCTGCACGAGCGGTGGCGATAGCCTCGAACAGCGGGAGCAATTGCACAGCCGCCCGAGATGCTCCTACAACCGCTCTATCCCACGCTCAACGCCCTCGACTGTGACAGAATCGACCAATTTTAAAACATAAACATAAATTCGCCATTACGATGATAACTATATGATTGAGACCTAATAAACCCGGTACTCATAACGAAATCTCGAAGGATTTTAAACTTTTCCGGCACGACCAAGATCGTAATAGTTTAGCGTTCCTATTCACAAGTACATAGTTCGCACATAGTTTTACACCATCGGAGTATGAATAAAGTTATTACAAACTAAGTTTAAAATTCAAAATAAAGCAGAAGCGGTTTAGTTTAAATACCACACACACACTTAGTTTAAATACAGTGCCAGGTTCTTGATCAACATCCAACAAAAGCATTAAGTAGAGAAGAGTGACCATGCCTAAGGTCTAGTCATCTCTCAAGGCGGGATAGAAGCAGTTCTGACAATAGCCATAAAACATCTCACCATCTGTAAAAATATGGGAAATAAAACCCTGAGTACGAGAATGTACTCAGCTAGACTTACCCGTCATAAACTAAAAATAAAATTGACTCCAAGGAGTATGCAAGGCTGTATAAGTAGGATAGCTGACTCATTTAATTACGAAAAAGCTTGCATTAAGGAAAAAAATAATATAAAAAACCTTCTAGCAATATATTTTAATCTGATTATCCGTATCATGCTACATTAGCACCTGTACTAAACAAGCATGGTAATAATTATTCAACAAGAAAGTAACCAATTCCGGTTGAGTATCTTTCCAACAAAAGCTCAACCATCTCATCTCTTGGTTCAAGTTCTTACTACGATGCCGCTGCTCAAGTCAAGTGTTCACTGTCCAGGAACGATGGCGATTATAATCGATTACTAACCAGCTGGCGGGTATTCCTCACACAAACCACACTCACCCGCTAAGGTGAGCTACAGATCATCGACATTCAATTTGGGAAAAGCGCGAGATCAACAGGTACCATCGTATCCAGGAACCGCCCGGCTGCCTTATTCAGGGCGACCCTGACCTCGGACTTACTCTCCGCGTAACCTGTGGTCCCCCATCTTCACCAATACGATGCGTACAGCAGGTCGACTCCCGGTCCAAACCAAAATTAGGCTTCGCGGTCGGAACGACTTATCCTTCCAGCTAGATGTGAGGCATAAATTCAATATGACTTGAGGACGTACAACGGACGGGGTCCTAGTTTGACACAGACGGGATAACCTCATCAAACCTCCAGTTCAGTCTCAACACCAATCCCGCTCGGTCTCGATTTATTATCTCCACATGGTTATCCAAGATAACAATGTATTCAACCATTCTGAGTCACCACCTATAACTCGCGGATGACAGGAAATCACCCGACTTCTACCGATCTAGTTAAAGCAGGGCTAAGCATATATTCGTACCTGAACCTAACAGGGTTGAAGTATAACAGTGGCAAGGAATATAAGTAATGCAGCAACGGTATAAAACAACGCCTATAACTTAATGCACCAAACAAGTAAAGGACTCAAGTTAGATATTTTGCAAACCACAGGGAGAATGCTCCGGGGCTAGCCTTTTAGGAAAGAGCTTGGCTGATGGTCGGGACACTCCGGAAGATTAGCTTCGGGATCCTCCTCTGCTGCTACTTCCCGCACCAAAGCTTTCTGCTGGCCTTCCTCTTCTGGTGCTCCGAGAACTACCGTTTCGAGCTCTGACGATCCTGTATGATGCATAGTGCGTATGAGTACCATGCATACATTGAAATAAAATGCTGATGGTGATGGTGAATGAATGCTCAGCTAAGATGAATGATATGATATTTGAAAACATGTATGATAAGCACATGTCATCTGCATTCTCTTCTACCGACAATTCTCCAAACAAGCCTCGCATTACAATTTACTCGCACACTATAAGGAATTATAAGTAACCTTTGTTTTGCACACTACACTCTACTGAACCAAAATCAATAGCAAATCACACACCTCACAAATATCATAAAAAGCATTTTTACATATATGAAATGATAACTTTAAAGCATTATTTATAATTAAAAGAAATCAGGGTATAACTACAACATGACTTTAGACTACTCAGAAAATTCTGTAAACATTACAGAAGCTTAAGCATACCCAACAAAGACTACCATAAACTTTTCAAGTCAAAACAGTAAGTAATTTATCCTACACAAAAATGACAAGGCAGCATAATTCACTGGGCATAAAATACTTTGTACATAAAAGTATGTCAAACAATAGATCTCAGAATATCATTAGCTCTAGATTGACATAAAAACATCCTCCAAAAAGTTACATGCACAAATTCCTTATATATTATTTATTATGAATTATTTATCACCTAATGGAAATAGGCACCATAACTAGACAGAGCAAACTTTCCACATGACATAACCTCATAACATTTTTCACAGGTAGATCATGACATAAGAAGACTAACAAACTTGGTCTCACATTTTTCTGAGCAACAGAGAATTACTTATGCATTTTCTAAGATAAAAGCAATTAATAGAGATAAATAAAGATATACAGAAAAGTATCACAAATTCCACATTTCATATTTTTCATGCATAGATCATCTCATAATAAAAATACTGCAAGTTGAACCAACTCATTTGGATGAAAAATGAGGAAGTTATGATTTTTCAAAGATTTAATCAAATTCTGGAAAATCCTTTTTCTTTAATCCGGCTAGAAAAAAAACTTTACAGGAAAGCCCTTTCCATTTTTAGCATTTACCCGAGCCCTTAACTGAAATATACTGTGTCTGGCAATCTTGCACCAATACCCCTAGGGTTTCCTATATTCTAACACGATGGCCCTCGACGGCGGCGAGGCTCGGCCGGCCGTCCTGGCGGCGCTCCGGCGACACCAACCAGTGGGGTAGAAAGAGGAGAGCCGTGCGCATTGATCAAGGGTATTAAAGAGGGAGGGGAGCGGCTATGGCGGTCAGGACACGAGCACAGCGGAGCGGCGGTCTTCCCCGACTCCGGCGAGCTCGATGTCCGGCGAAGGAGGGCTCGACCGGCGGCAATGGCTAGGGCTTTAGCTCGAGTGGACCACGGCGCACCCTATGGGGTACTCAAAGTGGCTGGAGCTCAGCTACGGTGGCTCGGCCATGTGCGCGCGGCGGACCGGCGTCAATCCGCACGGCGGTCCGACGAAATCCGGCCCTATGGAACCCTAATCGACCCCATTGACTAGCGTCCTAGCATCTACACATCACGGCGTGTCTGAGGCACACCGAAATGATGAGAGAGGATGGCCAGAGCGGCGGGACCATGGTGAGGTCAAGGTGCGGCCATGGCGGCCGAGGAGAAAATGAGTCGATTCGTGCAAACCTTGATGCGATGGGTTGAGACGAGGGTGGAGGATGATGGAGCGAACTCAGGCGTGCTCGATTGTGAAGTCAAGCAAGAGGATGCGCGGCTGACGGCGGTGGATTTTGAATAGCGGCGAGGTGAGCTCGGTGCTGCGCGGTGGCGAGCCAGAGGGAGAAAAGATCGAGGAGGAGGAGGAGAGGGGGAAAATGGAGCAGGGGCAGAAAGGAGGGAGCGGCCGCGGTCGCTTTAACGCGGTCGGGACGGTCGCGGCCGCCCCGGACTGCCGGTGGACGCGCACCACGCGGAGCGCGCGGGCTGGGCGACATGGGCGGTGGCTGGCCATTTCCCTGACGGCTTTGACCAACCGTCACTGAAATGCTATTTCCATGATCTCTAATACAAATTTTTCTGTCCTATAACTCCCAAACTAAGCCGAATTAGCCAAAACTTATATTGAAGAAAATGTAGCTCTAGAAGAGTATAACATTTCATATATACAAAGTTTGTCTAGATTCTGCATAGATTTTGAAATACAAAAATCCAAAAAAAATACCCCTTAAAATTCCCTAAAATAGAAAAATAGCCCCCAAATCTGCCCTTTTTCAACATTTTTGAACATCTTCCAAGCATTTTCATGAAAAGTGGTAATAACAACTTTTGTTCCTTATGAAATTATCTACAAACTTTATTTAGGGTGCACACACATGCAAGCACTCTAGCTACCACTTTCAATCAGTCAAATAAAACTACTTTCATGGTCCACCTTGGTCAACCATGACAACAAAGCTTAATTAACCAAAACCATGAACATAAACCTAGGTCCATTTGGTGTCCTAATCATGTCTAGGTTACCTTAGAGGTCATCAAATACCAAACACTCATACCACTTGTTCAATTTATGTGAAAGGCAAGCAAAATTTGAATAATCAAGCATGATACATGAAATGACAATCAATCTTTTTATCAATGCTATGCATAATGATGCTTATGCTTAAGAATGCAAGTGATTATGCATGCTTAACACCAGAGTGTTACAGCCCTTCCTCCCTTAAAGAAATCTCGTCCCGAGATTTGAGTAGACTAACCATTCTTTATGAAAATCGGGATATACTTCTTTTAAATAGTCCTCCGTTTCCCAAGTGGCATCGCCATCATCATGATTACTCCAAGAAACCTTGTATTGCCTGACCACATAATTTCTGGTCACTCTGCCTTTGACATCCAGGAGTCTCATAGGTTTCTCTTCATAAGTTAAATCTGAACTCAGCTTAATGTCTTTAACTTTAACGGCTTCTTCGGTTGGAACACGCAGACATCTCTTGAGTTGGGATACATGGAAAACAGGAAACACTGCACTCATCTCTTCAGGCAGTTTGAGCTTATAGGCCCACAATCCTTTCCTTTCTACTATCTGATATGGACTGACATAACGAGGTGCTAGTTTTCTTTTAACACCAAAACGTTGCACTTTCTTCATAGGAGAGACCTTCAGATACACATAATCACCAACGTTAAAAGTTAGAGGTCTTCTTCTCTTGTCAGCATAACTTTTCTGATGGGATTGTGCAGCTGCTATGTGTTGTTGAATTGTTCGAACCTGCTCTTTTGCTTCTTTAACAAAGTCAATACCATAATATCTTCTTTCTCTAGGTCCTACCCAATTCACAGGCGTTCTACACTTTCGGCCATACAGTACCTCAAAAGGAGCCATCTGTATACTCTCTTGGTAACTATTGTTATAAGAGAATTCTGTCAAAGGTAACCATTTCTCCCATGAACCCTTGGATGATAAAACACAAGCCCTCAGAAGATCCTCAAGAACTTGATTCACTCTTTCTGTCTGATCTGAAGTTTGAGGATGATAAGCTATACTATAATTCAGTTTTATCCCCAAATCCTTCTGCAAGTGTTCCCAGAAATGAGCAATAAACTGAGATCCTCGATCAGATACAATTGTCTTAGGAATTCCATGCAAATGGATAATCTCCCTGAGATAAATGTTAGCATATTGAGGCGGTCGATAATCTGTACGAACTGAAATGAAGTGCGCACTCTTGGTAAGTCGATCAACGATTACCCAAATAGAGTCATGCCCTTTTTGAGTGGTGGGAAGTCCGATAATGAAATCCATACTGATATCTTCCCATTTCCATTCAGGAATCGGCAACAGCTGGAGCATTTTGGCTAGCTTCAAATGAACAGCCTTTATGTGACAACAAATGTCACATCGTGCGACATAAGCTGCAATCTCTTTTCTCATTTTTGTCCACCAATAGCGAGCCTTCAGATCATAAAACATTTTACTACCGCCAGGATGAATAGATAACTTTGATAAGTGAGCTTCATCCATGATTTGATTTCTGAGTTCTCTATCTTTTGGTACAACCAGACGATCGTCAAACCATAAGATTCCCTTCTCATCCACTCGAAAATGCTTGAGCGGCTGTTTCAACATCTTCTCCTTGATATGACCTATACCCTTGTTAGTTTTTTGACCTTCGATGATCTTGCTTTCGAGCGAGCAACTAATTTGGATGTTATGCAGTACAACAGGATGCATGCATGAGACTAAAACCATCTGCCAATAAAGGTTGAATAGCATGGCAATGTGATTTTCGACTCAATGCATCTGCGACTACGTTTGCCTTGCCTGGATGGTATAAGATCTCCATATTAAAGTCCTTAACAAACTCCATCCATCGATGTTGCCTCATGTTCAACTCGAGTTGAGTGAAGATATACTTCAGGCTCTTGTGATCAGTATAGACTTTGGAGAAGTTACCCAACAAGTAATGCCTCCAAATTTTTAGAGCATGCACAACAGCTGCTAGCTCCAAATCAGGTGTCGAATAATTCACTTCATGCTTCTTTAACTGACGTAAGGCATAAGCTATGACTCTCCCTTCTTGCATAAGCACACATCCTAAGCCTGTTTTTGATGCATCGCAATATACATCAAAAGGTTTTCCTAAATCTGGTTGTGCAAGAACAGGAGCAGTGGTCAACAATTCCCGCAAGGTACAAAAAGCTGTTTCACACTCCTCTATCTAGACAAACTTCTTCTCTTTCTACAACAGATTTGTCATAGGTTTGGCAATTTTCAAGAAATCCGGAATAAAACGATGATAATATCCGGCTAGACCAAGAAAACTCCGAACTTCATGTACAGAAGTCGGTGCTTCCCAATTCATAACCTCTTGTACTTTGCTTGGATCTACTGAGATTCCCTCATCGGATAGAACATGGCCAAGGAATTAAACTTTCTTGAGCCAAAACTCACACTTGCTAAACTTGGCATACAACTTATGTTCCCTAAGCCTTTCTAAAACAATCCTCAGATGCTCGGCATGATCTTCTTCATTTTCTGAGTACACCAAGATGTCGTCAATAAACACCACCACAATCTTGTCTAACTCAGGCATAAAGACCGAATTCATCAGATACATGAAGTATGCAGGAGCATTTGTTAAGCCAAAGGACATAACAAGATACTCATACAATCCATATCTAGTAGAAAAAGCGGTCTTAGGCACATCTTCTGGTCTAATCTTGATCTGATGGTAACCAGACCTAAGATCAATCTTGGAAAACACTCTCGCCTTGGACAAATGGTCAAAAAGAATGTCAATACGGGGTAACGGATATTTGTTCTTAACGGTCACAACATTGAGTGGACGATAATCCACGCACATCCGTAAAGATTTGTCCTTCTTCTTCATAAAGATAGCAGGACGACCCCATTCCGACACACTAGGGCGAATAAGACCCTTGTCCAATAATTCTTTCAACTAATTTTTAAGCTCTGCCAATTCATTTGGCGGCATCCAATATGGTCTCCTAGAAATTAGGGCGGTGCCAGGCAGTAACTCAATGCGAAACTCAACGTCCCTATCTGGTGGAAGACCCGAAAGCTCTTCAGGAAAAACATCCGGAAACTCACACATGACAGGAATTTTGGGAAGAGGGGTCACACGAGTAGAATAGGATACGCTCTCCAGCTTAAACTTTCGGGGTAATGGCACTTGAAAGGTACCCTCCCCAAGAGGATTTCTGATAGATAGCATCCTATTACCTGTATCGATCACAGCACCCCAGAATTTCATCCAACTCATTCCCACTATGACATCCACTCCTAAGCCAGGTAGAACTATCAAGTTCAACCGAAACCTCCATTTATCTAGGTCTAGGGTTGCACCCTGAACTATCTGCTTAGTAGTTATATCAGCCCCAGCTGAACTAACCTTGAATTCAATGCTCAATTCAAGTATCTTTTGATCATGTTACTGTGCAAATGCTTGACTCATGAAAGAATGCGATGATCCAGAATCAAACAAAACAGTGGCAGGGATTTGATTCACAGAAAACATACCCGCAGTCACTGGTTCACCAGCAAGGATTTCCTCAATCGAGGTGTTGTGCACACGAGCTTGGTGTGGGGCCTGCTGCTTCTTGGGAAAAGGGCAATAACAAGCAAAGTTCCCTGTCTGGTTGCAGTTGAAGCAAGGTCCATTGACAGGTGTCTTGTTAGCACCAGTCAAGCTGCTCTGTACTGGTTTCCCCTATGGAGCAGGAACTTTGAATGCTCTGTGATGCTTCTGCGGATTCTGAGCTGGATAAAGATTATGTCTTTTCTGCTGCAGAGGCCTGAATCTCGCACCAGACATAGGTGGACGATACAGCGTACGAAAAGCAGTTGGTGCTCTTGACTAAGAAGAACCACCTCCATCATGAGCTCTCTTGCGATTTTTGGCAGCAGCATGAACATTGTTACTGTTTTCTTGCATAATACAATCATTCAAGAAATCATTAAAAGTAACACGGGCAGAAGTGCTCATGGTCTTCATCAACTTGGAACTCAAGCCTCTCTTGAAACTAGCTATCTTGTTCTCATCAGTGTTGACAAATTCTAGAGCATAGCGACTCAAAGTATTGAAGGCGTGCAGATACTCTTTCACATTGCGAGTTTCCATAGTAAGCGATAGAAACTCAGTCTTCTTCATAGCCATCAAACTGGGAGGAATGAAATTCCCCTGAAAAGCGCGTGCAAAGCAGTCCCAAGTAATAGGAACACCCTGCGGAAAGGTGGTGCGATGTTGCTTCCACCACGTCCCCGCTTGTCCCTCAAGTTGATGGGCTGCATACTCCGCTTTTAGTTCTTCTGTTAACCTTAGAAGACGAAACTTGTCTTCCATGGTGTTGATCCATTCATCTGCTTCAAGCGGCGGTTCAGGAGCATCTTTGAACACAGGAGGTTTAGTGTCCTGAAATTCCTTGAAGCTGCTATATTTATTTTGCTGAGGACCATGACGAACATCACGGGCCAAGCTCTCACGAAGAAGCTGCTCCACATTGCGCTGACTGCCCAAGAACTGAGTAAATAGCTGCTCCGCATTGGTTAGAGGTGGGGGTGGCACACCACGAGCAGTGTTATCGGCACCCTCTTCAGATCCACCACTGCCATTAGCACCCGAACCACTACGAGTAACCGGCATCTGCATATTTCAGCAATAAGTATTTATTAGGTGAATGTTGTCATAATGAGAGGTGAATGTAAAAATCATGCCAAACTGAATTTATCGAGGGAAATAAATTCGCACAATAAATAGAGGCACAATAATTCCAATTTTCACATCACAACATCACTAATAATATTACTTCGAACCATCGCAAAGCGTCTTACAACATCCATATTTTACCAGCATACATACACTAGACTTTTAAAGGGTACGGATATCACCACATCAAAACACCATGTTCCAACATTACATCAAAGTCTCAATAGCGTGCAAAAGGGTTACAAGACCACCTGACAGGAACGCAAAAGAACAACTAGAGACTAGCGATCATCAACAAGACTACTCTCCATTGTTGCTACTCTCACTAGAAGCGCTGTTCATAGCCCTTCTAGCTGCTACTAAGGCTGCTCTCAGCTGATGGATCTCCTCCTGCTTCCTGTGCACCTCCTCGTGAAGACTAGCATTATAAGCACGAACGTCCTCCACGTCCTCTAGCACCTGCTGCTAACGGATGCTAAGACGATGAAACTCGGACCAGGCTTCATCCCTAGCCTACGCCATCTTCTGGCTCTCCAGCACAACCTTGTCTCGATGCTGAGACACACGGGCTACCTCCTCTCGTGAGCGCTGAAGCTCACGTGTCAACTCACGCTTCTCCTTGCGTGCATCAGCTCGAGCCTCCTTGAACTCCTCACTCAGATGAAGTGCCTTAGTCTCCATGTTGACATAGGCCCTCATCACTACAAACATAGCACTCATGGCAGGCGTGCTGCTACCCTGCGCCTCCTCAGAACCGGCCTCCAGTGGGTTTCCCTCAGCATGTGGCCACCTAGAAAGGCGGTGAGCAAAGGGAAACACTCCAGGAAAAGCCTGGGCAAGCTGGTGAGATATCTCCTCCATCAGGTGCTCCACCACATCAAAAGCTGCAAATGTGGCACCCGTCTTGGCAGTCCTGCCCGCACCAAAACAGCGCCACCCAACCCAGTGGGGGTCACCGTCCAAAGGTGGGACAACTACCTCCACACGAGCCTCTCCATAGTTCACCAAGTCATCCTTGTCCCAGTAGTAGTGAGGCTCCATGCCCACCGTATACCCAGCATTGGAGAGGATCCTCCAAAGAAGGCTAGGCATGGCGTGCTCCTCAAGAAAAGTGTCCACCTCCCTTGGTACCGACTCCCGGACAGCCAAAGGACCATGGGCACTCCTCCTCCAGTGGACTTGCGAGCAGTCTGCTTGGTTCTCGGCATCTGTCCAAAAGTTGTATATCCCATAATTTATAATTTTAAAAAAATGAGACAATTTATTTATAAGGGAAGGAACCATGAATGTATGAATGAGCAATTTTAACCATGATGCATGCACGTTACATACGTCCTCATGAACTAATAATCTAACGCGCTATGCGGTGGCATACATCGTTCTCTCATTTATATGTAACTACTTCATTCTACCATTCGTGGTTAGTATACCTGCAGAAAATTCATTTCAGCCCATATCCCATATGAATGCAATTCGACATAAAAATTCATGCACCTTCCGAACAAGGTGAAAATACCGATTACTTACTACCCAACAAGTCGCGCAGAAGACGACACTGCCAAAAGACGGTCCCAACATGGGATACCTTCATATAAACATGTGTGCAACATATGAATAATCCGGCATCAATAAGCACTCCCCTAGACTGGCATTGCATCCAATCATGCTCTCACAACTCACACTTACTAGGGTGTAGAGGCAATTTGATCCATACATTACCACTCAAGTGAATGGCACCCATACGACTCCGTCATTGTATAGGCAACGACAAAACAGAAAATATGATGCAATTTCCCCCAAGTCAGTACTTAATTAAGCCACCTGAATCCTATTGGGCATAAAGGATATGACCACTGGCACACTCTAGTTTTCAAAACCATAGATTTGAACGCCTATATGCACCTATACTTTTTGTAAATACTTTTCGCAAACCAAAAACTCTTTTATTTTAATACTTGTGAACAGTAACACGCTAAACCTGCTCCGATGCCAGCTGTGACAGAACCGACCAATTTATTAGAGCACAAGCACATAATTCGCCATTAGGACGATAACTATATGATTGAGACCTAATAAACCCGGTAGTCATACCGAAATCTCGAAGGATTTCAAACTTTTCCGGCACGACCAAGATCGTAATAGTTTAGCGTTCCCATTCACAAGTACATAGTTCGCACATAGTTTTACACCATCGGAGTACGAATAAAGTTATTACAAACAAGTTCAAAATTCAAAATAAAGTGGAAGCGGTTTAGTTCAAATACCACACACACACTTAGTTTAAATACAGTGCCAGGTTCTTGATCAACATCCAACAAAAGCATTAAGTAGAGAAGAGTGACCATGCCCAAGGTCTAGTCATCTCCCAAGGCGGGATAGAAGCAGTTCTGACAATAGCCATAAAACATCTCACCATCTGCAAAAACATGGAAAATAAAACCCTAAGTACGAGAATATACTCAGCTAGACTAACCCGTCATAAACTAAAAATAAAATTGACTCCAAGGAGTATGCAAGGCTGTATAAGTAGGATAGCTGACTCATTTAATTGCGGAAAAGCTTGTATTAAGGAAACAATTATTAAGAACCTTCTAGCAATGTATTTTAATCTGATTATCCGTATCATGCTACATTAGCACCTGTACTAAACAAGCATGGTAATAACTATTCAACAAGAAAGTAACCAATTCTGGTTGAGTATCTTTCCAACAAAAGCTCAACCATCTCATCTCTTGGTTCAAGTTCGTACTACGATGCCGCTGCTCAAGTCAAGTACTGTCCAGGAACGATGGCGATTATAATCGATTACTAACCAGCTGGCGGGTATTCCTCACACAAACCACACTCACCCGCTAAGGTGAGCTACAGATCACCGACATTCAATTCGGGAAAAGCGCGAGATCAACAGGTACCATCGTATCCAGGAACCGCCCGGCTGCCTTATTCAGGGCGACCCTGACCTCGGACTTACTCTCCGCGTAACCTGTGGTCCCCCATCTTCACCAATACGATGCGTACAGCAGGTCGAGTCTCGACCCAAACCAAAATTAGGCTTCGTGGTCGGAACGACTTATCCTTCCAGCCAAATGTGAGGCATAAATTCAATATGACTTGAGGACGTACAACGGACGAGGTCCTAGTTTGACACAGACGGGATAACCTCATCAAACCTCCAGTTCAGTCTCAACACCAATCCCGCTCGGTCTCGATTTATTATCTCCACATGGTTATCCAAGATAACAATGTATTCAACCATTCTGAGTCACCACCTATAACTCGTGGATGACAGGAAATCACCCGACTTCTACCAATCTAGTTAAAGCAGGGCTAAGCATATATTCGTATCTGAACCTAATAGGGTTGAAGTATAACAGTGGCAAGGAATATAAGTAATGCAGCAACGGTATAAAGCAACGTCTATAACTTAATGCACCAAACAAGTAAAGGACTTCAAGTTAGATATTTTGCAAACCACAGGGAGAATGCTCCGGGGCTTGCCTTTCAGGAAAGAGCTTGGCTGATGGTCCGGACACTCCGGATGATTAGGTTCGGGATCCTCCTCTGCTGCTACTTCCCGCACCAAAGCTTCCTGCTGGCCTTCCTCTTCTGGTGCTCCGGGAATTACCGTTTCGAGCTCTGACGATCCTGTATGATGCATAGTGCGTATGAGTACCATGCATACATTAAAATACAATGCTGATGGTGATGGTGAATGAATGCTCAGCTAAGATGAATGATATGATATTTGAAAACATGTATGATAAGCACATGTCATCTGCATTCTCTTCTACCGACAATTCTCCAAACAAGCCTCGCATTGCAATTTACTCGCACACTATAAGAAATTATAAGTAACCATTGTTTTGCACACTACACTCTACTGAAACAAAATCAATAGCAAATCACACAACAAATATCATAAAAAGCATTTTTACACATATGAAATGATAACTTTAAAGCATTATTTATAATTAAAAGAAATCAGGGTATAACTACAACATGACTTTAGACTACTCAGAAAATTCTGTAAACATTACAGAAGCTTAAGCATACCCAACAAAGACTACCATAAAATTTTTAAGTCAAAACAGTAAGTAATTTATCCTACACAAAAATGACAAGGCAGCATAATTCACTAGGCATAAAATACTTTGTACATAAAAGTATGTCAAACAATAGATCTCAGAACATCATTAGCTCTAGATTGACATAAAAACATCCTCCAAAAAGTTACATGCACAAATTCCTTATATATTATTTATTATGAATTATTTATCACCTAATGGAAATAGGCACCATAACTAGACAGAGCAAACTTTCCACATGACATAACCTCATAACATTTTTCACAGGTAGATCATGACATAAGAAGACTAACAAACTTGGTCTCACATTTTTCTGAGCAACAGAGAATTACTTATGCATTTTCTAAGATAAAAGCAATTAATAGAGATAAATAAAGATATAAAGAAAAATATCACAAATTCCACATTTTATATTTTTCATGCATAGATCATCTCATAAGAAAAATACTGTAAGTTGAACCAACTCATTTGGATGAAAAATGAGGAAGTTATGATTTTTCAAAGATTTAATCAAATTCTAGAAAATCCTTTTTCTTTAATCCGGCTGGGAAAACAACTTTACAGGAAAGCCCTTTCTGTTTTTAGCATTTACCCGAGCCCTTAACTGAAATATACTGTGTCTGGCAATCTTGCACCAATACCCCTAGGGTTTCCTATATTCTAACACGATGGCCCTCGACGGCGGCGAGGCTCGGCCGGCCGTCCTGGCGGCGCTCCGGCGACACCAACCAGTGGGGTAGAAAGAGGAGAGCCGCGCACATTGATCAAGGGTATTAAAGAGGGAGGGGAGCGGCTGTGGCAGTCAGGACACGAGCACAGCGGAGCGGCGGTCTTCCCCGACTCCGGCGAGCTCGATGTCCGGCGAAGGAGGGCTCGACCGGCGGCAATGGCTAGGGCTTTAGCTCGAGTGGACCACGACGCACCCTATGGGCTACTCAAAGTGGCTGGTGCTTGGCTATGGTGGCTCAGCCTTGTGCGCGCGGCAGACCGGCGTCAATCCGCACGGCGGTCCGACGAAATCCGGCCCTATGGAACCCTAATCGACCCCATTGACTAGCGTCCTAGCATCTACACATCACGGCGCGTCTGAGGCGCACCGAAATGACAAGAGAGGATGGCCAGAGTGGCAGGACCATGGTGAGGTCAAGGTTCGGCCATGGCGGCCGGGGAGAAAATGAGTCGATTCGTGCAAACCTTGACGCGACGGGTTGAGACGAGGGTGGGGGATGATGGAGCGAACTCAGGCGTGCTCGATTGCGGAGTCAAGCAAGAGGATGCGCGGCTGACGGCGGCGGATTTCGAACAGCGGCGAGGTGAGCTCGGTGCTACGCGACGGCGAGCCAGAGGGGGAAAAGAGCGAGGAGGAGGAGGAGATGGGGAAAATGGAGCAGGGGCAGAAAGGAGGGAGCGGCCGCGGTCGCTTTAACGCGGTCGGGACGGTCGCGGCCGCCCCGGACCGCCGGTGGACGCACGCCACGCGGAGCGCGTGGGCTGGGCGACATGGGCGGTGGCCGGCCATTTCCCTGACGGCTTTGACCAACCGTCACTGAAATGCTATTTCCATGATCTCTAATACAAATTTTTCTATCCTATAACTCCCAAACCAAGCCGAATTAGCCAAAACTTATATTGAAGAAAATGTTGCTCTAGAAGAGTATAACATTTCATCTATACAAAGTTTGGCCAGATTCTACATAGATTTTGAAATACAAAAATCCAAATAAAATACCCCTTAAAATTCCCTAAAATGGAAAAACAGCCCCCAAATCTGCCCTTTTTGAACATTTTTGAACATCTTCCAAGAATTTTCATGAAAAGTGGTAATAACAACTTTTGTTCCTTATGAAATTCTCTACAAACTTTATTTAGGGTGCACACATATGCAATCAATCTAGCTACCGCTTTCAATCAGTCAAACAAAACTACTTTCATGGTCTACCTTGGTCAACCATGACAACAAAGCTTAATTAACCAAAACCATGAACATAAACCTAGGTCCATTTGGTGTCCTAATCATGTCTAGGTTACCTTAGAGGTCATCAAACACCAAACACTCATACCACTTGTTCAATTTATGTGAAAGGCAAGCAAAATTTGAATAATCAAGCATGATACATAAAATGACAATCAATCTTTTTATCAATGCTATGCATAATGATGCTTATGCTTAAAAATGCAAGGCATTCAACCCTGAGTGATGTGGTGCGACATGTCATCATCTACCCCTTACATATGCATCAACCCTAGCATGTCATGCAAGGCATTCATATGTTGCAAATTAATTAACATCTCATAACAATGCTCTATGTTCACATGTTACATTTTAATGTTTCAATAGTTCAATCATCATGTTGTATTAAAAGAGTGAGTTGGATTCTTATTTGGTTTATGTGTTGATTATTAAAAATGGCAACATATTATTTATTTTGACAAATAAATATTAAGGGAATAATACCCTAGCCTTATTTGGGCCATGTATGCTCACTATTTTGTTGCACAAATTTAGCACACCACATATATATGTATATATATAAGTATATATAAAAATGTATTTGAAAATAAAAAGGAAAAGGAAAAA
>CM041641.1:1960305-1993096 GCA_023333625.1 Bothriochloa decipiens | reverse complement strand
CCCTGTGGCGATGTAATAAGTTATTGTAACTCCCTCTATTTGCTCTCTTTTGTTCGATGTATGGATTATGGATTCAACTGTTATCGGGTAATGTGATTTAGATGGTCATATTACACTCCGACACTGTGGATTTCCCTTCGCAGAAATCAAGGTCGTTTCAGGCCGTTCCTCGGCCGCGTTGGCGAGCGCGTCAGCGGCGAACACGGATGACAGCAGCGTCGGCAAGGACGCGGGGCACGGGAGCGGGAGCCCAGGGGCCGTTCCCATTCGATCCCACCCTCGCGTGCCCCACCACGCGCGGCGTGCCGAGCCCACGGCCGGGCGCCGCCGCCGCTGCCCCGTGTAACCCTAGCCCCACGGTCGGACGCGCGTATGGAGAACCGCGGCCGACCGAGCTGCGGCAACAACGGCGAGAACAGGTGGAGGAGGCGGCGGCGACAACAGCGAGCAATAGTAGGAGGCGCGTGGATGGAGAACCGCGGAACCGCGGCCAGATCTGCGCTTCGGTGCCTGAGAAGCAGGAGCAGATGAAGTCTCGTGGTCTAAAAAATTGAGGAGGGGGTTCGAACGCAGGTGGGGCGTGAGGGTGCAGCGAGCGTGAGGGTGTAAAGGCCTGCACGGTACTTTTTAATCTGGGTCGTTGTGTGTCGTAAGTCATTGATTTTAAAGAAAGAATTTGTTTAAAGAAGGTTTTAGTTACAGTAGAGATGTAAGGGTCTGTATTATACTTTTAATCTGGGCCCTTTCATCTGTAGAAGATGTGTTGTGAATCATTGATTTTACAAGAAAGATTTATCCAAAGAAGTTTTTAATTATAATAGAAATAGATGATATAATAATTAATATATATAGTTTGCTTAATTATATTATCACGATCGATGTGTGTTGTTAGGCATGCGTCCGGTAGGAGGACCATGTTTGGCACAAGTCAGACGACGAGTAAGCGCTATATTGACTCATTGATTATGATTGGCAAGACATCACCGGCACATACAGTATGCTGCTAAGCTGCTTGATACTTCGATCATGGCAGCTGAAAGAAGAAACGTACACGGAAACGCCAAGCACGCAGCTTGCTATCTCTGTCAGTGCTGTGTCATCTTTCGCGCTACCTTCCATTTTGTTGCCAAATTTCGATCACATTGTGTATTCTTTCCTAAATAAATAAAAGTTATTAAGTCAAACCTTCTTATGTTTAACTAAATTTATAGAAAAAAAGGACACACATATTTATAATACCGAATAATAAAAGTATATTTATCAAAGAAGATAGAAATCTGAGATATGTTTGGATACACATGCATGCTTACTAGGTGGACAAAAAATTAGTTTAAATTGGTTATAGTTGGCTAACCCCGAAAACTCGAAGCTAACTGGAGAATGAACAATCTTCACAGTTCCCACTGCTGGGTTGCGTTGGTGTGCCACTGGGAGTCCGGGACACGTACTGGCCGGTTTGGTCATGGTACGAGGCGTCGAGGCCGGGGCGCGGACGTCAAAACGCGGCACGGCATTCCCGGTGTTGGGCCGGCCCGCCGGCCGGCGCGCGTCCCGACTGGGCATCCATCGTCATCACGTCATGCCAGCGCGGTGGGGGGATCCGCCGACGATACCGCACGCGCGAGGAGGTGCGGTGTGGTGTGAACAGGCGCGGGAGCCTTTCGCTTTTGGGCGCCGCGATGCGAATTGCGATAGGAGTGACACCACGGGATCGGAGCTCGGACCGGACAGGGACCGGCCGGGCCGACGCGTACGCCGCCGCCGCATGGAGACGGACGGGCACGGGCACGGGCACGGGTGTGGGCGTGGCCTGGCCTGGGCGGTCGTACGCCACATCCGACTCTCTCTTAAGGATGGCAGCGGGTCGTGTTCAGGACGGGTATCCGCGGGTTCGAGTTTGGAGCTGGTTTTTCACCCATGTTTTTTGGGTTCGGGGCACCCGAAAACTATGGGGTTCGAGTTTGGGTTCGATTTTTCACCCGTGGATATCTAATGGATATCCGAAATATGTATATATATGTGAATATGTGTATATATATGAATATGTAGATATGTGTATATGTCTATGTGTGAATATGTGTATATATATCCGCAGGTTTCGGGTATTTATTCGGGTTTCGGATATCCGTGCGGGTTTTGGGTATCCGTATGTTTGGTTTTGGTTATGAAATTCCATCCGAATCGGTTTCAGGTTTGGGTTCGGGTTTTAACTTCGGGTTTTGGGTTCGGGTGCACGAAGATTCCACCCGATCCGAACCCGACCCGTTGTCATCCTTGCTCTCTCCCTTCGTCTCTCGTGTTCCTTTTGCTTGTTGCTTGTTTGCCTGCCTCCCACCACTCCACACTCCACCAGTAGTCGCCGGCCTCTTCTGCATGCTGGGAGATCGATGGCGGTTTCTCCTCCAATTCTCCTTCACTACCAATACCAAGTACCAACTGGTAAACGGTGCTTTACGAACACAATGCAGCAGGCCGGATGTAGCACGTGCATATACCTTGTCGTCAGACTCCAAAATGTAGAGCCGAACAAAGCTGCCTCTCCACCAGAAGCAAAATAATCAGACAGACTAGAGAGCCTCCATTCCAAAACGTACGACATCAGTCAATGCACAACCAAAGGCAAAGGTCAGATAAGCGACCGAAACAGCAACGGGCGTGTTTGAATCAGCGGCTGCGACGACGGAGAGACCATCAGCAGTGTTGCATAGCAGCCTATGCGGCTGCCAACATATCTTCTGTCTATACTATGGAGGCATGGACGATGCAAACAGGCTTGCTCGTGAACTGTGGAGAGTACGAACGATCCTGCTTGCTTCTTACTATGGTCCGGATTTGCGGCATCGCTGACTGCCCTGCCGTACTGAAGTCTCGATTCACGATTCCTAAACTGCTTTGTTTTTTGGATGTAAAATTCGGAACGGCTTCGTTCAGACATTCAGTTCGCACGAGAAACCAGTCATGGTACTTAGTCCCAAGAGACCAAACAGACGAAATGCCTCCTGGGCCCTAGGTGAAACATGACATATCGGACCAACACATCGAGCCCCGCGGCCCGTTTAGCCCACGACCGGCCTGGTCATCATCATGCTGCCCTTCCTCTGTCATTTGAATCCCGCATTTCCCACCATAGTCATAAAGTTTTTGGGTCGATGGGGTCGAGGAACAGGGTCATGGTACATGGTACGCTACTTATGAGAGATTTTTATAATTCGGGTTGAAAATAAACCCATAAACCTAGATCGAAGTCGACGAACCCAGATCGAGGTCAAAGGTGGTGAACCTTTTTCATGTGACTACGTTCCCCACTCCTACCTACTGTACGCGAGGGGCACTTCTCGATTCTGCGTGCCGACGTTGTGCACGTAGACAGCTGCCAAGACGACAGATGGCAATTCCAAATTCCAATCCACAGGCCGGGCAGCGTCGTTTTCAGTTTCACGGATGACACACACACCGTTGCGACGACGGCGCAGCTGTGTGTGTAGCTCAGTCACACGTGTCTGCTGCAATTTGTTCAGCAGAGGCTAATCGAATTTTCACAACATGCGGACACGATCAAACATTGGGCAAGTTCTAAAGAAAATGTGCATTTGGGAGTTTCAAATTCTTCTGTCGACATCCATAGTACTACCAGGTGATAAGCCTGCAACTTAATTAGATGTTCCAAGCCGGTTTATGCGCGGTCGTTTTGGCCATGGGCTCTGAACCTACCTTCACTATTTCTCTGTTGTTACTTGACATGTGCAAGGATTTGTAGTGGTTGGGAAACGATGGTTCTATATAGTTTGATCCCTCAGTGATCGGATTTATGTAGTCTCGTGGGTGGTTGGATGCCTTTGATGCGTTGTGCTATTTACTACGTAATTTCGTTAATTACTCATTTGTTAATATAATCTGGGTTCATCGTTGTGAAAGAAAAACTCCCCTATCAACACTATTTGAGCTTTTTCCTCTCTCGCCTCACCAAATACGTTAAGGATCATTGGATCTTAGATGCTAGACTTGATTGGCTCCGGCTCATAGAGGCTCAGTATCGATTGTTGAAGCCCGAAACCCTCTACTAAGCACAATAAATTTTCGGTTTACAGAAAAGTAAAACTCCTTTATCAACGCTGTTCATTTGAGTTTTTCTCCTCTCGTCTCACTAAATACGTAAGAAAAATAAAAGACTTGATTGGTTCCCCTACTGATAAACAAGTCTTAAATCATTTTGTGGCGTAGTGGAATCAGAACCAGCTCATTCAGAATTAATTCAGAAACGGGTGTGCATCCGTTTCGACAAAATTTCGAATCGAATAGCTTAAGCCGAAATGCTAAAACAAAACGAGAAAATTTCGTCCTGTTCGCTTGGTCGTTTCTGGCTGACTGGTTCTGGCTGCTGCTAATTTTTTATAAGAAAAAAATACTGTTAAATGACTGGCTGATTTGGCTGATAAATTCAAACGAACATGCTGTTTTCAAAGAAACGCTCTCGGTACCCAGGAAACAACCCCGAAAGCGCCACCACCTGACCGGCCGCGCGGCCGTACCCTCCCCGTCCGCGAGACAGAATCCAGAACCAGGCCGGCGGCCCCATCCCACCGCCGCCGCAGCCGCAGCCGCCGCCTCCCCCGGCCCCCACACCACCAGACCCCCCGTCTCGCGCGGAGGAGGGTGCCACCGCTGCCGGCGATGGCGACGACGGCCGCGGGCGCGCCGAGGGCGCAGACGCTGCGGGACCTCGCGGAGGAGGGGAAGAAGCGGACCGTCCTGCTCCTCGTCTTCGCCTTCGGCTTCGCCTTCCTCATGTCCCGTGAGTCCTCTGGAACTCGGATTTTCATGTCTCTGCCAGTTCCGAGCTTCGCTGCCCTGCCCACAGTGGGATGGGTGCGTGCGCGTTGGCGATGCCGCCGATGCGTTTCTCGGCATCTAGTGCCCCGATTAGGGTTTATGCTGGCTGCCCATTGCGTAGTTTCTCAATTGGAGTTCGTGGTTTCGGCAATTAACCCTCCCTGATAGTCGGCTGCTGATTTTAGAAACCGTTTGACTTACTCGCGAAGTTGTTTGTTACTGTTCCTACTGTCGATGACGCGTTAGACTACACTTGCCCTTGAGCATGTTGTCTTCATTTCACATGATTTTTCACTTGTAGTGCATCCCAATTGTTTGCTCAGTAGCTTTTGCCAGTTTGCTGATCTCTTGCATACATTGCAATTTGTTTTCTCAATAGTATGGATTTCATAGCTCAAATGCATGTTACTAATTGCCCTGCATCTCATTCTAGATAGCACAATAGAGTCTACTGCCAAGCACGATTCATGCTGGTTCATTTTGGATGCTCAAATAGACAGTTAATTTGAAATATGCTTCTTTCAGAGTTACATACAGGGCTATGTTTTAAAAATTTAAAAGACAAATTTGTATTTGACACATACAAAACATTCCCTTGATTATATTTTTGCTGAATAGTTGATTTCCCCCATTGCAGTTACGAGCTCGTCAGTATGGTTTAACCTGCCATGTGCCACAGCTCTGATTGTTTTGTTCCGCTACATATCGCTTGACTATGACCTTCGTAGAAGGAGCACAACTAGCACAGATCATGCCAGTCATTCACTTGTCAAAACGAAAAGTACCGAGGTGAAGAAAGTCTTTCATGAGACTGAAACAGATGGAAAATTAGATTGGAGAAGCAAGGTTAACTCGCCTCCAGTTGAAGCAGCATTTGAACAGTTCACAAGGCACCTTATCACAGAATGGGTAACAGATCTTTGGTACTCACGTGTAACACCTGACAAGGAAGGTCCCGAGGAACTCATCACTATAGTTAATACTGTCCTCGCGGAGATTTCAGTTCGGGCAAGGAATGTTAACCTTATCGATCTGCTGATCAGGTAGAAAATCTTGCAGTTAAATAAAACATAAATGACATTGTTTTCAGAACATTAGACTTCTAGTACTAAAGCATTCCCTGTCTTTTCCAGGGTTTTGGTCGATCTTATATGCAAGAATTTGGAACTTTATCATTTCTGTCAAGCCAAGATTGGAAGAGAGAAGTTTGTGAACCTTACTTCAGAGCGTCGTGATGCTGAACTGAAAATGATCCTTTTAGCTGAGAACAAGTTGCATCCTGCTTTATTTTCAGCCGGTGCTGAATACAAGGTTAGACTTAGTTGATGGTGAAGTTTGTAGGTCTTGCTTGTAATAGGTCCGTTTGTCATTTGTAGCCAAACTTTTTCAGTACAGGTTAGGAAATTTTATGAACCAATATCCCTGCTATTGTGGCTATGTTTTATTACTACCATAACACATCTATCTTTATCTCTTATCCTCAACCATAAGGCATATGCTTCATGCACTTCTTACTTCAAATACAACAACAACAACAACATAGCCTTTTGTCCCAAGCAAGTTGGGGTAGGCTAGAGATGAAACCCAAAAGAGGCATGAAAACAAAGAACACATAAATGGTATAAGAAAAAGATTACGGTTCAGGCACGTTAATTGCTAGTCTCCAAGCGCTCCTATCCATAGCTAAATCCTTAGGGATATTCCACTCCTTAAGGTCTCTCTTAACCGACTCGTCCTAAGTTAGTTTAGGTCGACCTCTACCTCTCTTTACATTATCGACCCGCTTTAGAACCCCACTACGCACCGGTGCCTCAGGAGGCCTCCGTTGGACATGGCCAAACCATCTCAACCGGTGTTGAATCAATTTTTCCTCAATTGGTGCCACCCCAACCCTATCCCGAATATCGTCGTTCCGGACTCTATCCCTCCTTATGTGCCCACAACACCATCGTAACATACGCATCTCTGCTACACTCAATTGCTGGATATGTCGTCTTTTTGTAGGCCAACATTCAGCACCGTATAACATCGCTGGACGAATCGCTGTCCTATAAAACTTACCTTTTAACTTCTGAGGCACCCTTCTGTCACAGAGGACGCCTGAAGCTTGACGCCATTTCAACCAACAAGCTGAAATTCTATGCCTAACATCTTCATCAATGTCACCATCCTTTTGTAGCATCGATCCTAAATACCGAAAAGTATCCTTCTTGGCCACCACTTGCCCATCGAGGCTAACGTTTCCCTCATTCCTAGTCGCGCTGAAATCGCACCTCATGTACTCGGTCTTGGTCCTACTAAGTCTAAACCCTTTCGACTATAACGTGTGCCTCCATAGTTCTAACTTCCTATTAACCCCAGCCCTAGTCTCATCCACTAGCACCACATCATCAGCAAAGAGCATACACCAAGGGATATCACCTTGTATGTCCCTTGTGACCTCATCCATCACCAAAGCAAATAAATAAGGGCTCAATGCCGACCCTTGATGTAGTCCTATTTTAATTGGAAAGTCACTGGTGTCGCCATCACATGTTCGGACACACGTCACCACATCCCTGTACATATCCTTGATGAGGGTGATGTACTTAGTTGGGACTTTGTGCTTTTTCAAGGTCCACCACATGACATTTCTCGGTACTTTGTCATATGCCTTCTCGAGGTCAATAAAGACCATGTGCAAGTCCTTCTTCTGCTCTCTATACCTCTCCATCAACTGTCAGAATAAGAAAATTGCCTCCATGGTCGACCTACCAGGTATAAACCCAAATTGGTTTTGGGTCACACTTGTCACTCTTCTTAGGCGATGCTCGATAACCCTCTCCCAGAGCTTCATCGTATGGCTCATCAACTTAATCCCACGGTAATTAGTACAACTTTGAACATCTCCCTTGTTCTTGAAGATCGGTACTAATATACTTCTCCTCCATTCTTCAGGCATCTTGTTTGACCGGAAAATGAGGTTAAAAAGCTTAGTTAACCATACTATCGCTCTGGCACCTAGGCATCTCCACATCTCAATGGGGATACCGTCAGGGCCCATCGCTTTACCTCCCTTCATCCTCTTCAAAGCCTCCCCGATCTCTGCCTCCTGAAATCTCCTCACGAAACATCTGTTGGTATCGTCAAATGAGACATCCAACTCCAAGGTAGGACCCTCGTTCTCCCCATTAAACAACTTATCAAAGTACTCTCTCCACCTGTCCTTGATCTCCTCATCCCTCACCAAAAGTTGATCCGTCCCATCCTTGATGCATTTGATTTGGTTGATGTCCCTCGTCTTCCTCTCGCGGATCCTAGCCATCCTATAAATGCCCTTCTCCCCTTCCTTCGTGTCTAGTCGCTGATAAAGGTCATCATACGCCTGACCTTTTGCTACACTCACCGCTCGTTTTGCAGCCCTCTTCGCTATTTTATAACCCTCAATGTTGGCTGCACTCTTGTCATGATGGAGGCGCTTGAACCACTCTTTCTTCTCGCTAATAGCCCTTTGCACCTCGTCATTCCACCACCAGGTGTCTTTCGCTTCCCGTTTGCCTCCCCTGCTCACTCCAAACACATCCGAAGCCACCTTCCGAACACATGTTGCCATCTTTAGCCACATGTCATCTGCACCTTCTCCTTCTTCCCACGCCCCTCATCTAGCATCCTCTCCTTAAATGTTTGCGCTGCTTTCCCCCTAAGCTTCCACCATTTTGTTCTCGCAATTTTGGCCCGATTGTCCCGATGGACACGTACCCGAAAGCGAAAATCTGCCACCACAAGCTTGTGTTGAGGGACAACACACTCCCCAGGTAACATCTTACAATCTAAGCAAGCACGTCTATCCCCCTCCTTGCAAGGATAAAGTCGATCTGACTCAGGTGTTGTCCGCTACGAAAGGTCACTAGATGGGATTCCCTCTTCTTAAAGACGGTGTTCGCTATCAACAAATCGTAGGCCAACGCGAAGTTCAAAACATCCTCCCCTCTTGATTTCTACTACCATACCCAAAACCCCCATGCACCCGTTCGAAACCTACATTAGTCGCACCCACATGGCCGTTGAAGTCTCCTCCTATGAAGAGTTTCTCGCTGATAGGCACAGTACTAACCATGCTATCGAGATCTTCCCAAAACTGTCTCTTGGTGCTCTCGCAAAGACCTACCTATGGGGCATAGGCACTGATCACATTCAGAGCCAAATCTCCAACTACCAACCGGACTAGGATAATCCGGTCGCCTTGCCTCCGCACCTCAACTACTCCATCCTTAAGGCTCCTATCGATCAAGATGCCTACACCATTCCTACCTGATGTTGTCCCCTTTAACCAAAGTTTGTAGCCAGTATCCTCCACCTCCTTCGCCTTCTGGCCCTTCCATTTAGTCTCCTGAACGCATAGAATATTTACACGCCTCCTAATTGCTGTATCGACTAGCTCTCTTAACTTACCCGTTAGGGACCCTACATTCCAGCTACCTAGACGAATCCTAGTTGGCTCGGCTAGCTTCCTTACCCTTCGCACCCGTCGAGGGAAGTGCGAAGACCCTTGCTCATTTTTCACTACACCCGGGCGCAGATGTAGCGCGTCACAAAGGTTGCGACGACCCGACCCTTGCTCATTTATCATCGTAACGGATCACGATATGACGCGCCACTAAGGGGATGACGACCCGGCCCTTGCACATTTGACACTACACCCGGGTTCCGATGTAGCGCGTCGCTAAGAGGGTTACGCCCCAACGAATCTCTTGTGGGTTTCATATCCATGAGAGTGGCTGGTTTTGAAATGTTGGCTAGCCGCACCTAACACACCCTCCTCCTTTATCCGGGCTTGGGACCGGCTATATTGAAATGACTCAAGAAAGTATTCCAATACTTCAAATATGACATGGAAATCCATGCATGTGATAATTTGAGTGCTGCTAGGTCAACATATATCTTATTATCTCTACGATAAACTTGTGTGCAGAAGATGATGCTAGATAAGACCGTATCACCCCTTCTTTATCACCAGAATGCTAGATCTACATGACTTGAATGCAGGCCATACATCTAGAACATAACACAATTTCCACAAGCATTCAATACATATAACGTTGTTAGTTGATTGGTTCCTATGTTGTAAATGTTCCCCTTCATCAATCATCATTAATAATACATGTGTTCAATTATAATGTACATGAATAGATGGGTTTCCATGACCAAGTGCATGTTCAATACTTTAATATGTAGATATTAAGCACTTCTGATAATTTTTTACGTAATTGGATAATTAGATATCTTATTTCACATTGTTCAGTCACATTTTATTTATTCACTTCGATAACACAGCTCTTACTTCATGTCTTGATTTGCACTTACTTAAGATTGTTGGCAAGTTGATCATCGTTGGAATATATCTCTTGCTCTTTTGGCGGTGTACCTGTGTAATCATCAAAGGTCATATGATGATTCTAGTATATGTTTCCTTTTCGCCAGGTATTAAAAAGTCTTGCTGATGGGTTGATCTCAATCACATTGAAGCCTCAGGATCTACAATGTACTTTTTTCTGGTGTACAGCGCGAGAACTTCTCGCTTGTGCAGTTTTGAGACCTGTTGTGAACTTAGCAAATCCAAGGTAGTAATCCATTGGACCTGGTTCAAATAATTCTTTTTACTGTTACCATATTTAAATTTTAAATTTCAGGTTTATAAATGAAAGGATTGAATCCTTGGCTCTTTCGCATGCTAATAAGTTGGAGAAAGGAGTTGAAGAATCCTTGGAGGATGCCACAACTGTTAAGCACAGGGAACCCCATATGCCCTCTATTGATGAATTTTCGGCACTAATAGATCACTCGAGTCCAGGTGTTGAACTCGTTCGATTTCATCAGGGTCAGTCCAAAACTGCATCAGATATACAGCCCAGTAAAAGTACAAATCCATATAGTTCAAAATTAGAATCCTCTCATGCTTCTTTGATCAGTAGTTCACATCCACTGGAGTCAACAAGTCAAGCTTCATCTTCCCACGTTGTTTCGAATAATGGTTTTTCATTGCATACCAAAAGCAACAACAGAGCAATTGCAGATGGTCATGGTAGAGAGCATGCACAGCCCTTGGGTATCAGCTCTGAGCGAACACATCAAGCTTTAGCACTTGAGCACCTTGAGAATATGTGGACAAAGGGAAAGAATTACAAATCAGAAAATGCAAAACATATGGCAAAAGTGTCTGTTGGATCTGCTTCTCTAGGCTCGACTTCAGTTCAGCAATCAGTTCCTCGCAGCACTTCAATTTGTCATAATCCTAGTAATTCTGAAAGACAAGCAGCATCCTCTCTGTTGGAGGGCCAGCATTTGGTAAGACACTCAACTATACCTACATATCCAAATGGCACCCAGAAAAGCCTACCTGGAGAAATGGCAGAGCATGCTGGCCCAGAAGACTTTGGAGTAGAGAGTGAGAGTTCATATGCCACTGAGGACGATGAATTCAACAATGTGACTGGACTTGATTCTCCTGTTACCAGAGTTTGGGAAAGCAAAAGTAAAGGAAATGCCACCTTATCACATATACATCACCCACTTGAGTCTCCTGGTTTCCATAGAGCAAAGAAGAATAGAAGTCATGTGGGAAAACTGAAAATGTCAAGAACAACTTCAGGAAGAAAAAGGTCAAGGTCAAATGCTCAGAAGCCTCCCATCTGGCAAGAAGTGGAGAGATCCTCTTTCTCTGTTGGTGATGGTATGGACACACTAAATACATCTGCAAATGATTCAAAGACGGATGAGCTAGATGAGGATCCTGAGGTGGAAAGTATGGCTAGGATGTTTAGTAGTTCAAATGCTTCATCTTTATCATTGCCATCAAATGACTCTTCATATGCTTCAAATTATAGTGGTTCCAATGTGCTACAAGACTCTTATTTGAAGTTAAGATGCGAGGTAGCTTTTATTCATTTGATTTACTTTGACTCTGAATATCTGATAATTACTGGTGGTACACATCCTTATCAGATTTCCTTATTCAGGTTGTAGGAGCTAACATTGTCAAAAGTGGGTCTGGCATGTTTGCTGTGTATTCTATTTCTGTGACCAATGCCAATGGTAATAGTTGGTCCATCAAGAGGAGGTGAGCATGCTGTGCTTTTTCTTTTTCAGTGGGCCATGGTACATATATTCAGATATGCTTTATTTTTTCCATTCCAAGTGTTTTGACTTGCTCTATGCGGTGGCTGTTGATTAGGTTTCGTCATTTTGAAGAGCTGCATCGGCGTCTAAAAGAGTATGCTCAGTACAATCTTCATTTACCTCCAAAGCATTTCCTCTCATCAGGTTTAGAGGTTCCTGTTGTTCGAGAGAGATGCAAGCTGCTTGACAGATATCTGAAGGTATTTGTTGTCCCTACTAGTTGAAGGGCCTCTAGTTAAGGTCCAATTTCTCTTCACATAATCACATTTCACTAAAATTTTGTTTTAAGCATTGATATTTCTAAACAAAAATTTGTTTCTTGGGCCTGCTTCATTTGAGTCATTGTTTACAACAGCTTCATCAGGGGCTAACAAGGTTCATGCTGCAGAGAAATCATGCAAGAAACAGACATTTTCTTTGTTTTAGCTTAGGAGAATAAAGGGTGCTGTACTGCTGTGCTCCATCTAATTGCTCAAAAAAGACATTAGTCATTATTTTTGTATTCAGAGATTGGTGCGTTTATTACTTTAGTTCATAGCATTTGCATAATTGGCATCTTGATCTTCAGTGGATCATATATTATTTATTTAGTAAACATCAATGAAATTTACTTTCTGTTTTTCTGTTGCAGTATGGTAGTGTTACCTTGAAGTATGCATTTTCTGTTAGATCATGTCTGTTGCGCTTCATGATCTGTGATACAGATGTTAGCAGTTTTGTTTAGAAAAATCTTACTTCATCATAACTTTATCCACTTGTTAATTCTACAGAATCTTCTGCAAATTCCTATTGTATCAAGCTGCATAGAAGTCTGGGACTTTCTGAGTGTGGATTCACAGGTTAGTTTCCTTATTTAACTCTTATTATCATCTCTATACTTTCAAAACTGATATTTAATGAATTGTGAAATGTCTCTTTGCAGACATATATTTTCACAGACTCTCTCTCAGTTATCCAAACATTGTCAGGTGTGTTGGCCCGAATGACTAATTCTTCGTGAAATCACTGTATTTTTCAGTATTTAACGTCAAGTTCCTGTTATCTTGCAGTCTGTTTAGATGAAAGATCAAATGGGAAAAATATAAAAGCATCGAACTCTTCTGGAGCTTTGAATGGAAATTTTCTCTCTGGAGGTCAATCTTTGCGTGGTGATTCGGACATTGCTGGTGATGGTTTCAGATTTAGAAAAGGGAATGTGAACAAGAACTTGGGAAACAGTGTTAGCCACACAACAGATAGTGTTAGAGACACAACTGCCAATCATTATCAGGACAATTCTGGAAGTGATCCAGAGCAGAATGATCATTCCTTCTCAATAGATTCAGTAAATCCGAAGAAGCTGCGTTCAAGTGAAACCAATGACGTATCTCAAATTTCAGAGTCTAACGAATTCTCGGTATCTCCAAATGATGTAGGTTACTAGGTTCTGGTTATTTTCTATGAACTTGTTGTTACTAATATCCCAGATCTGAATCCGTTAACAATGTTTTTGTAATTAGCCTACCTGATACTTCAAACATATGCCATTGCAGTGGATGGCCCCAAATCTTAGCGTCCCCTTGTTTCATCTTGTTGATGTAGTTTTTCAGCTCCAAGATGGAGGCTGGATAAGGTGAAATAACCCTACACCCATTGTCATGGTCTTCTAACATCTTGCATTGTAGCCCTGATAGATTTAAGCCTAGATTTAACTCCAAATTTCTGTTTTTTGTAGGCGTCAAGCATTTTGGGTAGCCAAGCAAATACTGCAATTGGGAATGGGAGACACATTTGATGACTGGCTTGTTGACAAAATCCAATTACTTACGAAAGGGAGGATAATTGCTTTTGTGGTTAAGCGTGTTGAGCAAGTAAGCCTCAGATCGTATCTTTACCTGGAGGGAGGGAGGAAGGGAGGGAGATTGGATCCCTGTTATAAACGGATCTTTTGTGCAGGATTGTCCCATAATTTAGTCTCTATTTTCTCTGCATATAGATTCTCTGGCCTGATGGAATTTTCATGACAAAACATCCAAAGAGAAAAGCGTCTCCACCTCCTGATGCTCAGAGCAATGGCATTGGAAACTATCTAAGTGATGAACAACGGATAGAAGCTGCTCATCGTGCAAATTTTGTCCGTGAATTAATAATAGGTGAACACACACAATATGTCTCTTTTGCATTCCTTTTTAACAATTTTTTTGCTTGAATGATTTGTGATCAATGCAATCTTCAGAGTTTATGTTTTACCATCTTATTGTCTTGCTTCCACAGATAAAGCCCCATCTCCACTAGTGAGTCTGGTTGGTCGAAGGGATTATGAAAGATGTGCTCAGGATATCTATTTCTTTCTTCAGGTAAGTATTCTTGGAGGAGTGAGATCATGTTGTCTGTTAATTTACATTTTACTGAGTTCCGTAGAGTGTGGGTTCCAATATGGTACAAGCTGTCCTGTATTTGTGGCACCCTTAAGGTTCTCTTGCATTAGAAACTGCAAATTTCATATTTTTCCATAATTATTATTGCCTGAGCACCAAAGCCACCCTCCCATTTGGTGGTCTCAAATTCTCTGTCATGCAAGAGCCCCACAATGACCAACTCAACCAGCTATCCTATTATAAATTAGTTGATTCATGCTCTATACATGGAGTTCCTTCATGTTCAAGCAATTAAATAGCTGCATAAAGTTAGTAACAAAAAATATGGTTCTCCTATGCTATACCTGCATCCTGGCATGCTTCCAGTCAGCCTTTTAAACTTTTGACTACTAACAGATAGGAGTATGGATTTACATGGACACATGAAAATGGCGCCAGGAGATTTATTGCAAAATTGCTTCAGTGTCCCTAACGAACTATTGCATGTGTTTCCTAAGGACTACTCCGTACAGATGTACAGTTAGTGATCTGAATTATTTCTGTTGAAAGTACTCTGCAATCAACATGCATTGGAGAAATAGTAGGAAACTACCATAAGATAAAAGAAGAGCAGCATCGGTTGTCTGATCCTTGGCTTACATTTATATTTGTTTTTTCTGTACAGTCCCCGGTTTGTTTGAAGCAGCTAGCGTTTGAACTCCTTGAGCTACTTGTTCTTTCTGCATTTCCGGAGTTGGATGACACTTTCAGGAAGTGGCATGAAGATAAACAACAACTATGGGCCCAGTAATGTTTTCCTAATGATGACGGAGCAACAGTTTTTTTTTTTTGAACAAGCATTGTCTTTCCAGAGTGGTGGCCCGATTCTCTGTAAATAAGGTGGTTTTAGAACACTGCTTGTCAATATCTCAGTTTGTAGTGGGTGGCTTTGTGCAGTATGAATACGGTTAGATAGCAACGAGTGTAGGTGCTAGAATGGCCCCTTTTCCCCTGGGCCATGGCAGGACGTTTTTTTTTGCCAGATGGGCTGTAATCATTTTTTCACTCCAGACTTGGTATACGTAATGCTGCCTGAAAGGAAAGAGGTCGGCGGCATAATATTTTTGCATTAGCGTAGGATAGATAGGTGGATTCTTTCAGTTTCTTTATATACTTTTTTTTTCTTTGGTGGTATCCAACTTTTGTAAATCTGCATGGTGATCAATGAAGTTTCGAGATGATGTAAATCTGCATGGTGGTCAATGAAGTTTTGAGGTGATCAATGAATCTGGTGTTTGTGGTTCTCAGTTTCTTTATATACTTTTTTTTTTCTTTTGGTGTTACCTAACTTGTGCGAATCTGCATGGTGATCAATTAAGTTTCAAGGTGATCAACGAATCTGGCTGTTTGTGGTTGTTTGTAACTTGTCTGGTACCGCGATGATTCATGAATATAGATTTGGTTCCACCTTCCTCTACGTTTTTCTAATGCTGCCGTCTCGGCACTATTTTGTGACGATAAAAAAGAAGCGTGGTGTTTTGAAGCATTGAGCATCACTTTTAAGTGGTTATTATAGCAGCTTCAGCATATCACCAATACAACTCCCGCAGAGAGTGGTTCTAGGCGACTACTGTTCGACATAACAGTTTGACGTAGAATAGAAACTGTATAAATAAATTTAAGTAGTATAGTTTATCTATATTTTTGTAGCAACAGGAGAGCGTTCTTCTGCGTTTATAGAATACGACTCTAAAACCGAGGGCAAAATAAGCCCATGAGCCCAGGCAGGACCGTCCCGCCCATGGGCTCATTTTGCCATTTCGTTTTTTCTGGGTTTATAGAATACGACCCTAAAACCGAGAGACTACTGATTAGGTATACTTTGAAGTGTGAAAGCTAGTGCTTGAATTGTAGGCTTGGTTTAAATGTGCTTGCATTTTCCATCTTTAGGACTGCAATTACCATGTCAGTCGCTAGCTTTGCCCATATGGGAAGTGCGGCTTTCTATGATTGCTTTATTTTCTGTCCATTATTGCTTTTGTCCCCATAGACTTGCCATTATTCTTTGCGCTGATATAGAATTGCCATATTAATGAGTAAATAGATGGTTGAAGATGCTTGCAATTCTTTCACATAGTTTGTTTTAGATGGGTGTCTCCGCTTTTTTTTTCATGAGCTTGTCATCTTTTGAGAAATAAATTATTGCTGGCAGCTGGTTTTGTATGCCAATTCTAGTTGCTCATCATGTTATATATTAATGTGTTTTCCATATGCATGGTGTGATTCATCAGTTGCCGTGTGATTTCATCCATTCCTGCAGACTCTGTCTTCTTAGAATGGTTATTTCTTTTGTCCATTACTGTTGGATGACATATTGATGCAGATGATAGACAACAGATGATGATCAAACTACTTTCACGTAGCCTTTTCTTTGATGATGGCTAAACTACTTTCATGTAGCCTGTTCTTTTTAGTTGCATGACTCGAGCCCTCCATTTAGTCTGAGATTGTATAGCTATTAGAAATTGAAATACTTGTTTCTGATCGACATGTGATCTCTTGAGTGGTTTTGTTTTGGTATCCATGTTTTAATCACAAGTGCTTGGCATATTTTTTTCTTAGGTTTACAAATACACAGAGCCACCATGTTGTGGCACGGAAAGAGAAACAACTTGAGACTCTAATGGCTGCTTTTGAGCCGGACGTTGAGGATGTAAAGAAGAAGGGAGATGGGGAAAGTGATGTGGAATCCGAGGAGATTGTTGATGGCTAGTATTATTTGGACCTAGATACTACTGGGCAGAAGGATAACAAGGATTCAAAGGTTGCAAAGAAGAGCCAGAAGGAAAAGGGTACGACAACACGAGTCTACATAGAAGTTCCAAGTATGCAGATCATGTTTATTATGAGAAAGAGGAAGACGAAAGAGGAAGAAGAAAGAGATAATGATAAGCGGATCCGGCCTGTCATTCTCAACTGAAGGAGGAAGACGGAAGAGGGAGAAGAAAGAGAAAATGATGAGCAGGTTTTATCTTCATTCTCAACCGGAATAGATTTGGAGAATTAAATTTAGGTGTGGCTGGAATGGACAAAAGAAAACTGAGCCAACAAAATTAGGTGGCATCACCCAAATCAGATTTGGAGGCCTGATTTGTGTGCTCTGCTGGAGTTGTTGTACCTTGGTCGCTGTTGGTGTGTGTAAATAGAAAATAGGAAATTTCTAATTCGCGCACCTCACTTCTTCTAAACCCACAATTCGTGCACCTTTTGATATTTAACCCGGTGGCTATGAATTCTTTTGGTTTATTAAGGGGTTTTCATCCTTTTTTATATTTACTTTTAGTTTGATTTATTTTTAATGCTATGTGAAATGACCAATATGGCCTTGGCCTTATCACCTGTGGTTTTGAACCAAACAACAATTTTTGGCGGCAACCACCCACTCTTCTTACATGTAAGTTGGCTAGATTATGTGGCTGATGACAACGCTAATAGGCCGATGTGTTGCTCTGCTGGTTGGAAACAACCCGACCTCGTTTGAAATCAAATTAAATTTGAGGGCAACAAGCTGCGCTTTACTGTAGGTGTGGTAGGGTGAATATCCGTTTGCTTGCGTTTGAGCCTTTGAGGGATGTGGTCGATCTTCTGCTGAATAGGAAACCGATGAGCGTTTTTTTAATTTTTGTGATGTTATAAATTAAAAAAAAAAAAGCGCAGTGTTTTGGAGCACCCGGAGCATATCATTTTACGTGGTTATTATCAGAGCAGCTCCAGCACCAATACATATGCATATACCCGGGCCTCACGGGCGAGCAGGAAAGGAACACGTGGGAGGAATCCGGAGCGGTTGGTCGTGGAAACCAGGGACGAGCCGCCGGTATCCGCCGCAAGTGCACCGCACCCGGCAACACCTCCGCCGACGGCGACCGGGAGCAGAGCACGGCCGTGTCCGGGAACGCGGCGCGAGCGTCCAGTCCAAGGACGGAGCCACGGCCCAGTTGGATTCCCTCCTGCTGCCCTGCGTGTCTGTCTCCTCCGTCCGTCGGCAGGCTGGGCAGTAGTACTCTGCCGCTGCCGTGCCTCGGAGCGCACAGTACGTGGTGTACTGCAAGCGCTTTTACCGACGCACGTACCCGTGGGGCCGTGAATCGCAAAAAAAAAAAAAAAAAAGTACCCGTGCGGCCGTGCATCGTCGGCTTCGCCTTCGCCTTGGCGGCACGCGGCTGACTGGTCCCGTGATCCGAGACAACATTTTCAAGTTTAATTTGGAGGCTTGCGAGCGAGCGTCGTCGTATGTACTGTGCCCGGCCAGCTGATCATGTGGTTTATGCATGATTATTGCACAAGGGAACTCTAAGACGATGCGCTGTCAACGCTAACAGCCCGTACGTTGCGTTGTCTCAATGCATGTCACTGATGCGGTGGTTGGAAATTACCCGGCCGGCCGGCCGCGTTTATTTTTCGGAACCAAAAATCCGGATGGACGACGGGGAGCAAGCTAGCCTTACTGTAGGTGTGTAGGGTCTGCTGAATAGGAAACAAACTCACTCGTGCCTTGTTTAGATTATAAGCTTTTACAATATGTGTTACTGTAACACTTTTATTTATTTATGGCAATTATTATTTAAAAATAAACTAACTTAGCTTAAAAGATTCGTCTTATGATTTACAACCAAATTTTATAATTAGTTATTTTTCTTACCTACATTTAATGTTCCATATAAACGGCTAAAGATTGATACGATGAAAAGAAAGTAAAAAACTTGAAAATTTGAAGAAGACGTCTGAAACGATCGATGTACGTAAATAAACAACGCTGATAGTACACACATACATGTACAAATAGTCAAAGAACATGCCGTACGTACGTACGTCCTGTGCTCTCGTGACAGAATAGAGGAGATACTATGTGTACGACACTGGTACCTTTCAAGCTAGCTAGTAGTATGTATATAGTCCGTATAGTATAGTTCACAACCGCGACAGCATATAGTAGTATATAATGTAGGTACATGTTGGTCAGTTGGTGTATGCGAGGTGTGATGTATATGTAGGCAGAAACGTACATGTTGTATGCAAGGTGTAATTGTAACAGCAAAATACTCTACGTATACGTAGCGAACATGCTGATTGCTTTGCTGGTGCAACCGTGCGAGGCGTAGCAGCAATGAGAGAAGTTTTTGTTTTTCCCACTGGACTGCCTGTTGGAACAGCTTGCCTGATGCATATCATAGCATATACAGGAGTATCTCGTTACGGATTCCCTTGTCTTGCCCTCTGTTGTTCCCATGGAATTACTTATGCCGCTCTTGACGTGCTCTTCCCCTAGCTAGCTAGCTATCCTCATCATTTCTTCGATCGGTGATGATGTGCCATTCGTGTTCGGTGGAGATTGGACTATCTGCTGGACGAGACGACAGACGAGGAAGAACGGTAAAGCTCGAAATCATGCATGGGATCGAGCCGCGCAGCACGGCACGACACGCGGCCGGCAGAGTGCAGAGTCAGCAGTGCAATGCCGTGAGCGCACACAGGGCCGTCCCGTGGAATTGATGGGCCTGTTCCAAATTCTAATACAGACCCTTAAATATCAAATAATAAACGGTAATAATATTAGTAGTGACATTCTGTTGCTCTAAATGGATATGATACTAGCCCCTCTAGTATTAAAATATATGGCATCTTAATTTAAATAACCATATAATCTAAAAACATAACTTTGACCACCTTTTATTGAGAATATAATGAATATCTAGTCCCTTTAATTTTTGTCTTTGCGCACACCCTAACAACAGGCACACACGTCCTACCGCTTTTTTTAGCAGCTTCAAAAGACACAGTCATATTTTGAAATTTGATAAAATCTCTGAGAACGAATTTTATCATACAACACACACAGTGAAAGCAATCCATGATTCAACGATTTGTTTTGGAAAACAAGAATCAATGTAGAGGAAAATCAAGACATATATTTGTCTTTTTTTAAATAAACATAAGAGGCATGATTTGGATGCAGAAAAAATTAAAAGAGATTTAAAAAAAGAAGAAAATTTTTGTGATCACATAATGGGTTCTAAAAAAATCACGTGAGATACTTTTAAATACATATATATATTTAGTTTACTAATATACTACTGATAATAAAGATATATGATACTATATTAATGGCCAACAAGCAATAGGTTTCTAGAAAATTCTATTTTTAGAGGCCCTGAGCGAGCACACAGGTCGCACGTGTCCAGGGATGGGCCTGGCGCACAGCGTCGACGAGCAGTCCAGTGCCGCGGCAGGGAGCGCACGCGCGCAACACGGGGAATCGCCAGCGAGGCCCAGCCCAAGGGCCCGGAGGCAGCCAGAGCCAGCATTTGCACTGCCACTGCTGTCTGCTGACCCAGGTGCCAATATCATCATATGTTTTGGTTTGACGACATTGGCCATCCACTCCTGAGATCGCCAAAATTAATCATAATAATCAAGCTAGGCAGAAATGGAAACAAGTTCGCGCCAAATTAGCATGGTGATTAGCTACACGACTATAAAATTGAGTGAATGATGAACGACAAAAATAAATAAAAATCAGGCGAAGAAGAGTGTGTGTTATTTAAGCCCCTTCGCGCCAACGCGAGGAGACGCAGACCACAAGAAGCCCGCGCGCGCACGCGCTCTCGATCGCCTGCAGTGTCGAACAGCCATCGATCGAGTTTTTTTCCTCCATGGACAAAAGCCGCCGCCACGACAAGCAGCCCGGCGCCGGCGCCGGCGCGGGCGGCCGGCTGAGGCAGCGGCTGGCGCAGATGCTCCTGCACACGTCGTGCGCCGCCACCACCACCTCGGCCACCGCCTTCGTCGGCCGTGCCAGCACCACCAATGCCACGGCCCCCACCTCGAGCCAACAACCGGCGCCGCCGCCGGCTCCTCCTCGCGCTCGACCTCGGGGCGCCTATGTCCACGAGCCGCGGTCGTCCAGCAGGGCCGCCGCCGTCGGCGACGGAAGCAGCAGCAGCTGCCAGCGTCGCCGCGGCCACCACCACCACCGGCGCCGCGACGCGCGGGCGCTCGTCCATATCTCCATCGACTGCTCCTCCGCGCGCTCGTCGGTTGCCGCCGCTGCGGCGGTTCTGCAGCATTCGGCGCCGGTGGCTATGAGGAGCAAGGGAAAGGGCGGTGGGAGTAGGAAGAGCGGGCTGCCGCGGCGCTCGCCTTCGTATGGCTACGGATGGAACTGGTCGTCGTCTTCGGCCAGCGACACCGACGACGAGGCCGCGCCGTTCAGTAGCGAGGCGGAATGGGAGGGTGCGGTCACGGCGAGGTCGTCCACGCTCTTCTCCTCCCACAGCCGCAGCTTGTCTTCCAATTCCGCCTCCGAATTGTACAGCGCCACCAATATTCACGGCAGCGGCACAAGACCACGGCGCCGAAAGAAGAAGCCTTCTCCGCCACCGAGGCGCGCGCCAAGCAGGTCCAGGCCCCCCGCCGACGCCGACGCGTTCCGGCCGTCGGCTGGTGAGCACCGCGGGAAGAAGGAGGAGCAGGAGAGGAAGTCGGGTGATGGCAGTAGGTGCAGGTGCGGCAGCGCCGTGGCGGCCGCGGGCAGCACAGCGGTGGTTAAGCGGTCGCGCAACCCGTACGCCGACTTCCGGAGCTCCATGGCGGAGATGGTGGCCGGGCGGCGCGTCCGTGGCGCCGACGCGCTGAGCGAGCTCCTGGTGTGGTACCTGTCCCTCAACTCGCCGCGCCACCACCCGGCCATCCTCGCCGCCTTCGAGGACGTCTGGGAGGCCGTCCTGGGCACCGGCGAGCCCTGAGCCCATGACGGGCCGATCCGGCCGCCCGCCGTTAGCTTGTTTGTTTGATCATCATCTCCATTCTCCCGATTGATCTATGTAAGATCGAGATCGATATGCGTGCATAGCTTGTCTGTTCGTGACTAGTTTCCGTTTCCGTTCGTGTTTTGCTCTGTCTTCTCCTTCTCGTCAATGCAAATGCAGCTCGAGCGAGCATCGTGGATGATGGCGCGAGAAAAGAAGGAAACTTGACCTGAATATGCATGCATGCACCCAAAGCAGAGCTAGGCTCGCCATTGTAGAAGGAAGCAGAGAGCAGTGGCACCGTACGACGTGCTAGTACTTACTAAAAGCTTACTATTCCTTGTTAGCGTCAGCAGGTGAAGCCAGAGCACCTGCCCTGACAGTTGGTGTGTTTGGCACCAACGTGGTGGTAGGCCTCAGCCCTGAGGACGACGATCACTGTGTGTGCAGCGGATGTCTCCATCAGAATGGAATCAGGATTTCAGGCATAATCATGGTTGCAATGACCATTGTAGATTATAGTGAACATGACATGCATTCTCTCTTCAAATGATGTGCAGCACCGTACCCAGCTGCAGACACTAACACAGAGATTACTCACCTGCACTTAGCATTAATTATTACTTCCCTGCTTTGTAATTACACGGTAAGTTAATACACATGCACTGAAATGCATTATATTGGATCATCTCTTTCTCTTCTAGTACCTAGTACGTACTAATAGTTCAGACTCAGAGTTAATTTGTCAATCTGAAATCAGGAGGGGCCACACGTACTGATGATGTCCGTAGCTAGCGTGCACGGCCAGGCAGGCTAGGTAGCTGCAGATTCAGATGCTACGACAGCCATAATACGTACAGCAGGTAAGCTAGGTTGGTAGGTATAGTACACAAGCAAAAGAAGAAGAAGGCAGAAAACTGCACAAGCACAAAGAAAATTACAGTTACAGGATTATTACAGCGAGGATCGAGGTGGCTTAGAGCTGGTGGAAGTTTCTTTGTCAAGGACTTCTCTGAACTGATGCCCGAGGCAGAGATTATAAAACGGGCCGGCCGGGGTTAGTGAGTTAGGAGTAGTTGCCGCGAGAAGGGACGATCGATGGACCCGGACAAGCATAATAAGACGCCGTCGAGTTTGTCAGCTTTTTTGCCGAGGGGAAGCACAGTTCGACCAGATTCTCTCCGGCATCCTGTCAAGTCTCAGTTTGATGGATGAATTATTAATCGGACCAGCATCGTCTCATCACCTTGCGTACCAGTACCAGGTTAGCTAGCTATTGTGCTATCGAGTGAATTACTGACGGAAAACGTCGTCGATCCTCGGCCTACTAAGTGCCTATGTTTGGATAACCTCTCGTTTATTAGGGCTCGCTTATTAAAGTTTCGGCTTATAGGTTAAAATGGTTTTGCCTTCGTCTTTTTGGATGGACTAACACTAACTTTATTTGGCTCTAGGTTTACTTTGTCTTTTAGACGAATGTTATTGCCCGGCTTTTATAGAAAGCATAACGAGGTAACAGTTTGGCCGGAGATACCAACGTTATAAGAACAAGCATAAAAACTTCCAGCTAGCCTTAACTCTGTGCTGGCCATAACTCCAAGTAACCTCGAAATGAGCCAAAACAAAACAACCTAGCAAAGTCCCCTGGTTTTTTTTAGTGCTAACTCCCGTGACCCATCAAGTGGATACAAAACTTTTTACACCATAGCATTTGCCGCCAAAAGATGAAGCATTTCCTCGGCCGCCGGCTTCAGCTTCGGCTTCAGAAGTGGGCTCCAATTCTTCATAAGCGAGATCGTCTTGTGGATGAGCACCAAGGGCGTCACCACCATCTTGTTGTTGAACATCGCATAGTTCCTGGTCTTCCAGATGGTCCACAACGCGCCTGTACATAGATATAGTGTCACCACCTGTTTAATACCTTGCATTTATCTATTATCTCGACAAACAGCGCTTCACAACATTTTGGGGATGCATTCCACCCCAGGCAATCGCTCAAGAATGTCCAAAGGAAAATCGCCCCAGACATTGAAATAGAATGTGGTCGATAGATTCGAGAATTTCACAAATCAAGCACTTTTCAGGCCAGACCACATTTTTTTACTTAAGTTGAACTGCACATTGTATTTTGTGAGGGGGATGGGGCACTTCCACACACGAGGGACATATGTCTATCAATAACCCCTCGAGAGGACATCAAATTGTATAAGGATTTAGTAATATATTTATATGATTTTTCCAACAACCATCTAACTTCATCTCTTTCCGTTGATAGCTCTACATCATCTAGCCTATTTTTTTAGCTCTGGTAACTCAAAAGCTTGTCTCTCATCTAATTGTCTCTTGAATTCTAGTTTCCATTCGCCATCCATCCTCATTTTTGCCACCGCAGCATCAAGATTCAATGTGATTTTGAATAGGTTAGGATGACTAATACTCAAAGGGCATCGATCTAACCAGCAATCGAGCCAAAATCTGGTCTGATAACCAAAACTAACATCCCTCTACCTTTTGGTAGCATTCCCTCACATTCAGCAAAGTTTTCTCGAATTGTGACCCAGCTCTGCTTTTGATTTGAAAAATGCTCTTATCTCTTAAGTATTTTCTTCTTAGAATAGAGCAACATAAACTATTATCACCTCTCTCTAGCTTGTCTATCCATTTGACCAGCAGACATTCATTCATGATTCTTACATTAACAAAGCCTAGCCCTCCAAGGTCTTTTTGGTCTACTCAGAGTATCCCATTTTACCATGTGGTATTTTCTATTCTTGGAGGTGCCTTTGCCAGGTTTACTTTGTTAGAGGAACATTTTAATTCTTTTAGCCGTACCACTCCCTCTCTCGTGTCACAACCTCCATTCCTTGTAGTGGTCTTCTTTAAAAAAAATGTGCACTAGCCTATTTGTTGGTTGGTTTCTGTCGCTGATAAGCTGATCAGTTGATGATCTTATTACAATACAAGCTGCCACATTACAACATCTACAGACATGAGTAAGGACAAAAACAATAAGTGAAATTATTATCTCTTGCTTGATTTCATGGATGATGGAAGCCACAGAGCGAGATCCCTTCCATTTGATGGGAAATTTATTTGAGAGCAATGGCCCTCCTTGCTCATCCCTGCGTGCCAGGACTCCTCTGCTGACGTTGCTCCCATGTTGTACCCTAGGTCACTCGTTGGCGTCGTGCAAGGAAGGAGCAACTTTGGCACCGGCATCAGTTCCTCCTCAGCTCCTCCAGTGCACACAAGGACGGCAGGCCCATGAGAACGAGATTGCAAGAGGAAGCCTGGTGAAGGTTGATTTTTTTAACCCCCCCCCCCCCCCCCCCTCCCCTCTCCCGCATGCCGCAGCTCCAGTCACGATGATTTGCGAGCTTCTTTAATGAAGTTATTTGGGTTTTAACGTGTTTGGTTCGAGAGATGGTGGATGGAGAAGCTCCACCAAACTGCCCCTTAAACTCACATTTTATGAATACTCGAGGAGCAAAGTGTAGTACAATATAGTACCCTTTCTTTTATTATTATATATGGTGTTGCATTTTAAAGAGTCAAATAATAATCTTAGCTTTGACCAAATATATAAAAACACTAATATTCCTGATATATACTTCATTTTTTTTGATTAAACAGGAGGGGTTTGCACCCGTACTGGAATTTATTAATAACTGAAACAAAAGAGTTCTCCATGATATATACTTCATTAGGCTGATCACGTATAGTAAACCTCTGTTTGGAGACACGAAACTTGATACGAATATATGATGTGCGCATGCATTTGTCCCGTTCGTGTGATCAATGTTGACATGTTGTACCTTTTTCCAAAAAAAAAAAATGTTGACATGTTGTGCCTATTGCTGAGCATTTGGACCAGCAGGCATCCAGTTGCGAACTGACGACGACGCTAGCTGGGTACGTCTCCAATCGCAAAGCTAGCTAGCGCGCTTTATGTTCCAAGTTGCACTGGCGATGCCGAATCCTGGTTGAAAATATATCCGCTGGATTATATTGATTGACTCGATCCTGATTGAGTTTTTCCACACCCACTCGTTGATGGAGATGGAGCCTAGCTGGGCTGCCTAGTACACATCAATGAATTTGAGATAATCCCGCAAGCGGTCCAGTCCAGACGCTGAGATTCATGTGCTAATAATATACAAGCAGGACGCTTTCACCCGTCACTTATATAAGTCGATCGTGTGTGGACTTGGCGGAGGATGATGCATCCATTCATCGTCCTCGACCATGATCCATATCCAGCGTCGTCCGTCCGGCCGCTGCCCACCACGCGCACTACTGATGGAGTAGGCATAGGCATAGGCATAGGCATAGGCAGGCGTGCGAGCTAGACACGACACGGCTCTCCGCCTCGCCCTCACGCACTAGCTAGCTTAGCTTGCCGCGCCCCGAAAAGCGCAAAGAGCGCGCGCAATCTGCCATGAATCCATCCATGGACGACATCCGGCCCGCTTCATTCGTTCTCGTCCCGTTGCATTGCATGCCACGGTCGGTGCTGCTGGAGTGGCGTGTCTCACATCGCCAAAAGGTTCCAAGTACTCCGTAATCTCTACCGTACCTGAGTGTGACATTCATGGCAGAACGAAGTTGCTTGCTTTAGCCTATGGCTCTCCGTCTCCTTCCTTCTCCGACCCAAGCATCCACCCTTGGGTGGTTGACATTTGGGAAAGTCAAATCAATAACAAGTGGATGCCTGCCTACCTGCCTGCCAGATCCAAGAGAAGCCTGTGATTAAAATTGGCTTATTGCCATGTCAAATGCCACTTTGCATGTACTAACAAGTAAATAAAATAGAATAGAAAGCATGATTCCAGGTTTATTCTGCAGTCCATCCACCTACAGCTGCCCTGCCAGGTGTTCAATTCTCTCCCATTTGACATTTTGCAGCAAAGTCAACCGAAGAACTGAACCAACAGCTCGAGTGTGCAGCCCAACACAGCACGCACGCAGGCACGGATCGAAGATGTCGAATGTTGCGGCTGGGCTGAGTGACACGTGAAACCATTGTGGATTAGGCCTGCACGAACAGAGGTTGCGTGCTGGATCCTGAGTTCCTGACGTGATCTGCGACCGATCCGGCTCCGGCCGCCACGGCGAGTGCCCTCAGCAATCTATCTATCTATCGCGGGCGATCTTCATTCGCGACCACCACTACCGGGCTTCGACGGCGCGAGGAGCGACAGCGAGAGCACATCGCCGCCGCCCGCGCCCGCCGTCGTTGCGTTTGACTTTACACCTCGCTCTCAGCTCGTCGCCCGCCCGCCGCACTACGCAGCCACTGCACGCGCTATATCTATCAATCTTGTAATATATCTAATAATGCACACTGTGATCACGTACATACACACGCCATGCCAAAGTCAACTATCTCCATATATATGAACCCTCTCCCGGTCTCCCCAGTCCCCACACCTTCGCTCACACACACGCCATCGATCACCATGGACTGCTCCAGCAACGACTGGGACCTGCAGGCTCTCGTGCGGAGCTGCGCAGCGTGCAGCAGCGGAGCGACGACGGCGACGCGGCGAGGGTACGACGACGACGACGCTCCTCCAAGGGAAGCTACTGCTGCTGCTAGCGTCTCTGTCCGCGGCCGTACGGTGGCGACGGCGGTGGCAGACCAGGAGTTCCTCGGGCAACCAGTGCCGGCGGCGGCTTGGCGGCGCAACCTCGAGTACTTGGACCTGGTGGACCACGAGCTGCTGCGCATGCCCTTCTCCATCACGCCGTCGTCGTCTCGCGAGACGACGGCGACGGCGACGTCTTCTGGGGCTGGGCAGCAGCTCCGCCACGACCACGACGTGCTCTTCTCTTTGCCGGCCAACGCCGCCTCAGGTGTCTCCACGTCCGGGACGATGTTCCAGCCCAGGAGGCAGCCCGGCCGCAAGCTGGGAGTTCGCACTCCCAGGCCCAAGAGAAGGTACAGTGTACTAGTGTACAGACTACGTTCAGACGACTTCCATTTCGTTTCAATTCCTCAGCTGATTTGTTTGCGTGATCGAATCATCGAACTGATGATAATCGTGCAATGTTTTGCATCAGCAAGAAGAGGCAGGTGAAGAAAGTGGTGTGCGAGGTGCCGGTGGCCGGCGGCGGCGTCTCGTCGGACCTCTGGGCATGGCGCAAGTACGGCCAGAAGCCTATCAAGGGCTCACCCTATCCACGGTACGCGCCATTTCCACCCTATTACATATGACACATGCATGTGACAGTACGTCGTCACCTACACCGCCGACCACTGCCGACCTACATCGTTAACCATCTAAGGTTGCAACGACAGGGGATACTACAAGTGCAGCAGCCTGAAGAGCTGCATGGCCCGGAAGCTGGTGGAGCGGAGCCCGGCCAAGCCCGGGGTGCTCGTCGTCACCTACATCGCCGACCACTGCCACGCGGTGCCCACCATGCTCAACGCGCTGGCTGGCACCACGCGGAACAGGCCGGCGGCGTCGGCCCCCGACGACGGCGACCACCACCACAAGGAACACAAGCTGGATCAGGAGACGTCGGACGGGGCGGCTGCTTATTCCGCCGATAACAAGCTCGACGGCGACGGCGCGTCCACCATGACCGTGGACGAGAACGACGCCTGGCCGATGCCTGTGGATCAGCATATAGCGCTAGAGGAGGATGACGTCAACTGCACATTCGATGGTTTCTTGTGGCCATTCGATGACGACTTGGATGGGTTTCTCGACGGCGGCGGCGGCGTTCTTGGACGCCGGCTGTCGCTGTAGCTGGGGACAGGCCTGCCGGGCAACTGATAATCATCGTTAAACTATTCGTTGTTGACTGAAAATGGATTGTATCTTCTATTTTCTACCTATTTCTCCTTCAGTTATTGGGAGCTGGGAGACAGGCTGGCGTAAGCTATAGGACAATGGCGGCGCCTTGGTGCAGCGCCGGCCGCAACAAGATGAAAATGCAGACCGTGTACATTTGACCGAGTTCTGCTGATGTTTTGTGTCTTGTCAGCAATATCTTTCGTACTTGATGCAATGATAGCTTAATGTATTATTATTATTATTACACGCTCACGCACGACGGCCATGATGTTTGAATTGTTTAACCAAGTTCGTGGATGTGGCGACATGTATCCCAGCTAGAGGTCTGAATTTCATTCATGTCTGCGTGCAGATCCGTATAAAACTTCCTAGAATAATTTATAAGTTTGGGCTATTGCTCAATCAAGTTATGATACCACCAACTAATACTCCGACACGAGCTAGTGATGATTGTACCTGTTAGTGTTAGAAGTTCAGGGATAAATGTTACAAATCCTGCCCCTACATGGGCTAGTTATTTTCGCCATCAGATGTGTGGATGAATGGCGGCCACATCCACTTTACGGCCCATGTGGACAACCACAAGCCCATAACTCTGGATGCTGCATTTTCTCTCAGGACTAGAATAAGAATGGATCGAGTAGTGGACTATCGCGAAAAATTCATCATCATTCCTCAAAATGGCGAAACTAGTTCTACTGACAGTGACCCCAATGAAATTCAGGCCTCTAGCCCCTTATTGTTTGCAATTGCTGTCCAGTTTTTTTTTTGGGTAAAAAAATCCATATGCTTCCTCTAATAAAACCCCGCCAAGCATGGTAATATGAGGTTAGTCTCAAAAAAAGAAGTTATTGTAGTTTTCTTGACATTTACCTCGCCTTATTTTTAGCGGCCAAGTGTGTGTGAATGCCCGGTGTTCTGTCAAAGTCAAAGCTTTGAAGCCCACAGCTCCAAATTCTGCCTTCTCTTTATTTGATGAAATACTTACATGAAGTGAAGGACCGGAAACATCGACCGAAGGGGGGTGAATGGGAGCCTTAAAATTTCTTTTACAACTTTAAGTCCTCGGCTCGATAAAACACGTCAAGAAACAATACACAAAACCGTGATGACCACGACCCTATTGAAGAGGGTGGATGCTCCCTAGGAATACAGCGGGTCACCACTAGAGCAGCGGAACAAACGGTGAACAAATCGGATCAAACGCGCAAACTACGGGAAAAACACGTTACTGCACAGAGCGATACCGGACAAGTCTGAGTTCATAGCGGACATGTCCGATATGGGTTCAGCTTACAAATCTCGGACATGCTCGACCTGGTTTTGGACAAGTCCGATATTCTTGACAGCACAGCGTGCTATGGGAGAAAATTCCAAAACCCTATCAAACGGTGTCCAAAAATTATAAAAATTTACTCTAAGCTTCTAGACACCAAAGGAAAGTTCTCCATTTAATCTCAGCCCAAAACTCCAACAAAGTCAAACGTTGAAAATACCAGACACGTCCGGGTTAGGGTCGGACTTGTCTAATATCAGCGGGCAGAATTCTGGAACAAACAAATCCAAGTCCAAAACTATTCCGATTGACTTGAAACTTGGCAGGAAGGTTCCTAGGGATGTTGAGAAGATTTCTTTAAGACATCAACACCCAATTTCAAGAGAATCTTGAGAAATCGCAAAGGGGGTGAAAAACGACCAAGAACTCGCCATGAACATAAAATCGCCCCGATCTACTTGCTCGTGAGGAATTAACTCAAACCCTTCGGTGGGATTGATGCTCTCACGTCATAGCACGAATCAACGTAAGAAAAATAGAGTCAAACGGCCAAGAAACGAAGAATTCAAGCTCAAAATAGAGAGGGGGAGAGGGAGCTCGAGATGAACAAACCACCTAGCCAAGGGCACTATTACACAATTCCACTTCTGCCCCTAGATATTTTTAGAGCAAACCACCTAGCCAAGAACACTATGGTCCAACTCGAGATTTCCTGATCCGACGCCCACCGCGCTTGCTTCGACGCAATCTCCCGATGCCGCCACATGTCGTCCGTCCGCATCGGGACCTTCGCCCGGGTTTTGAGGCGCAAACCCGCGAAACCCGCTACCGGTGGTCTTGAGGCAATACCACCAAACCGTCGCTGATGGTTTTGAGGACAAACCACTAAACTGCCCGCGAGTAGCGTAGTCCATACGCGTCCCCCACCGATGGTTTTGAGGACAAACCACCAAACCTCCTCGCGAGTAGCGTACCGCGTACGCGTCCCCCGCCATGTACACTTGCGCTTGTCGATGTCCCAAATGTCAGCCACCACAGCTGGCCACCCGGCCGTCTGGTCCGTCAGTCCAAGCCTAGCGTCCACCCTTCACCGCACCGGTCCGTCAGCACGGCGCGCCCAACTTGACCTTCTCCCGACCGTTGCCACCGCCTCCGGACTCCACACCTGCACATCACGAGCCAAGAGACACGTTTTGACACATAACACTGCCAGGGGATCAGAAGAACCACCAAAACCAACCACACACCAAAGTGTTGGCATGTTGACAATGCACTCATCAAGGAGAAGATTGCGAACACATGGTTTTACATAACCATTGTGGAGCACCCTTGTTGTTATGATGAGCGATTGTCAACACCAACACAAAGCCAGAGAAAACTAACTCAAATGAACAAAAGCCAAAGAAAAGCTCGAAACGGTCACTTGCCATGAGCAAAGCAAGAACAACAACTTAGTCCCCAAAGACATGGGCAACGACTCGACGCAACCAAACAAAACAAGCTCAAAGCACCTGAAAGCGGCTAGACCCTCAAGACAGAGGCAAATGGCTTGATACGTCTAGCAAAGCAAATGTGCAACTCCCCCTTGACAAGTGCATCAACCTCACAAATGCACATGAATGCACACTCTGGATTTATGGAATCATTCTCCCCATTGTTGGCAAATGCACTTATCAAGCTCTCATAAGAGCAGCTCCCCCTCGAATCATGCTATGAGATGCACAATGCGAATATACAAAGCTTCAGGGGTATAGCAAGATGATTAAAACAATGCTCAAGCTGGTACGGCATATGTATTCCAACAGGCACAAGAAAAGGCCAATGCTCAAACTGATCAATCTGAACAAAATATGAATTATAAGCATTTTGACCAGTTTTAAGCATATCTCATAAAAGGTGTTCACCAAAGAGAATAGCACATAGAAAATGCAAGCAGGAGATCAACCTAGTGCTAACACATGTATACAAAAGTGAACTACCCCATATAACAGTCATACATCATGTCTCAAGGAAGCACTTAACACTTGTAGCTTCAACATTGATCAGAGTTTATAGTGGTTTTACAAGGTTATTTTTAGACATGTGTATATGAGAGGATCAAACTTTCCGCCAAAAAATTTGTTATTTTTATCATGTTTTTCAACCACACCGAGTTCATCCCTATGTGCAAGTGGGAAGCTGTCTCGTCACGAGTGGTTGTGGACTAGCACTACAATGCCCAAGTTCATCTCACTCAAGAGAATGAGAAGCGGTCTCGTGACATTGCCGTGTGACAGTTAAGATCCAACTCCAAAGCATTTTCATTATTACTTAGCTTAGACATCAAGTGTTAGCACAAAGATATCAAGAGATCCGAGCTAAGTATATGACTCAAGAAACATGAGACATAGCAACTAAAGCATACATATGAAAGCACATGGTCTCAACACATCCTACACATGCTAGTTGCTATCTCAAGGGTGAACAATTTTCTAGATTTCATCATTCATTAAGCAAGTTCACATTTATAAAACAAACTTAGCTCATAACATGTATCATGATGATCAAAAAGATCCTAAGCTGCTATATCCATCATGTATC
>CM041641.1:1917214-1959905 GCA_023333625.1 Bothriochloa decipiens | reverse complement strand
GATGAAATGCAATGCAATATGATACAAAGAAAAAAGCAAAAGAAAACGAAGAAAGACTACTATACAAGATACAAAGCATCCCACAACTAAAATGGGAAGCAAACACCCAATTCCCCTCGCAAGTGTGCAAACTGGGCTTGGTCGAGAGGTTTGGTGAAAATGTCAGCTAGCTGGTGCTCGGTGCGGATATTCTTAAATCTATGGTTCGTTTCTCTTGGTTGTCTCTCAAAAAGTGGTACCTCACCTCAATATACTTGGTTTTGGCATAGAGCACTGGGTTTTTGGCTACACTTATGGCACTGGTGCTGTCACAGTAAAGTGGCACTCGGGTGAAGTCTAGGCCAAAGTCTCTCAAGGTAGGAACTATCCAAAGCAGCTGACAGCAACAAGCAGCAACAGCAACATACTCAGCCTCACAGGTGGATTGGGCTATGGTAGACTACTTGCGAGAGGACCAAGAAATAAGAGACGAACCAAGAAACTGACAAGTACCAAAAGTTGACTTCTTCTCAACACGACAGCCAACATAATCAGCATCAGAATATCCAGAGAGAGAGGGTGGAAGCGGGCCGAGACACGCCGAAAGAGCCAGAAAAATCGGCACGAAAGACAAGCCCAAAAGGCACAATCGAACACACAAGATCACCAAGAGAATCGAGAATGCGAGAAAGGCTCGGCTTAAAGCGTATTTCAAAACCATCTCTAAGGAGTTGCGAACCGAAAGAAGATTGAAATGCAAGCTTGAAACCAAAGCAACATCCTTGAGCACAAAGTTCTCGTTGAGCCTTACCGACCCATGAGAAAGCACCTTACCCTTACCATTGTCCTCAAATGTGATGTACTCCTTGGAGGTCATGGGGTTGAGGCTGGAGAACCAATTTGAATTTTTGGTCATGTGGCGCGAACACCCAGAATCAACAAGCCATATGTTCTCCAAGCCTCTATGTTGCATCAATAGAAAGAATAGAAAGACATGGGATGAGCAAACGATTCAACATTGGGGTTAGCAAACTGAGGAGAGTACTAGCGTTGGGTCATTTTCCCTGGAAAACTGTTAGAAAAAACACCATACATGCCATGTCCCATGGGAGAGAAGAGATCACCACGAGAAAGAAAACATGGTCCACTAGAAGTGTAGGACTGAGAGCCACTGCCACGAGACCTAGAGTCGTATTGAGGATGACTTAGACCTCGCCGGGCACGACCACCTTGTGGTCTCACAAATTGAGGCCTAGCACCTTGAGGTCTTGCACCTCTAGGCCTATTGTTGCGCCTCTGAGGGGGTGAACTATGCATGCCATGAGATGGGCGATGCATATCCTGCTGGTGAAGCTCAAACTCACGCCTCTCATCTCTCTTCCTCCTAAAGCAAAACTCAAACAAGTGACCATCCCTCTTGCAATAGTCACAGTGGTACACCTCTCTCTTGGGTTGTGGATGACTCACTCTGTTGTGGGCATGGTTCACTCTTGGAGGTGGCTTGGCTTTAGGAAGGGGCTTATCAGAGATGTTTGGTAGAGTGTCAAGTGGGTTCCTGAGGTGGTTAGGTTTTAGAATCCACACTTGCTTTTGAGGTGGAGCTTTGGGAGGCTCTTCAAGCACTCCATCCTTCACAATGGGCTTGGTAGGCTCAAAAGGCTTTGGTGGAGTGATCTTGATAAGCTTGGGAGCATTTGTGGGTTTTTCACTCGGGCTCAAGCCACTCTGCTCACCAACTTTGCCAAAGACATTTTCACCTTTCCCACCAGAAGCAAAGCCTAAACCCATTGTGTCAGTACCCCTCTTGTACTAACTCATCATCATGCCCAACTGTGGTTCACTATAAGAAAGCCAACTCAAAATGTGCCGAATGAATGTGTTTTCCTCTTTGATCTTTCTCTTGTCATTCCTACAGTTAGCAATTTCTAGCTCCAAGGCCTCACAACAAGCATATCATGCACTAGTACCATCTGCGCTAGACTTCTCAAGCAAAGCAATCCTAGCAACTTTCTCAGAAAGCTCGGAGCACAACTTAGCACAAGACTTGCAAGGTCCTGACAAAACAGGCTCAGCTCTAACCTTATCTAACTTCTCAACCCAAGCAGAGTACTTGGACTGCAAAGAAACGAGACTAGACATGTGAACAGTGCATTCATCACACTCAGTCTCATCAGACACAACAACCCTATCCTTCTTAGCGTGCTCAAGCTCCTCAAGTGCTACTGCAACCTTAGCCTTAAAATCATTGCATTCTTTAGCAGCACGAATAAGCATCTTGCTTGAGCATGGTGTCATTCACAGAATCAAGCTCAACGAGAAGAGATTCGATTGTGAGTTCTACCTCAGGCTCGGGGTCGGTCTCTTCTTCATTGTCGGTGGTGATATCGTCAAACGCCATGGTGCAGTAACCTCCTCAGCGCTTGTTGGCGTAGAAGCTCAAGCCGTTGAACTTGTTCTCGGCCTTCTTCTCGGACTCATCATCACTTGGAGGAGAGTCGCCGTCGGAGTCAATGTCGCTAAAAGATACGACGAGGGCTCGCTGCTATTCTTCCAGCGTCTCGAAGTACTTCTTCTTCATGCACTCGGGGTCGAAGTTCTTCTTAGACTTGTACTTGCGAGAGGACGACTCATGCTTGTCCTTGTGCTTGGGGTAGTCGTGCTTGCTGGAGTAACTCTTGTTCTTGTGGGGGCAGTTGACGACGTAGTGGTCGGGGTCTCCACACCCATAGCAACCTTTCTTGTTGCCACCACGTCGACGATTCAAGCGGTTGTTGTGAAACCGCGAGAACCGACTAATGACAAGTGCCAACTCATCATCCCCAAGAGCCTCCATCTGCTCTTCTGTTGCAGACACGAGAGAAGACAAGGCAAGAGACAGTGGTAATGGGTTAGCCAAAGAAGAACTTGAACTTGAGTTACCTGACACCAAAGCCATGGTGGGAGTATACGGATTCTTGATCCTCGCCTGCGTCTGGAGGTCAATCTCGATGGACTTGAGCTTGCTGAATAGCTCATCCACGGCAAGGGTCTCATAGTAGGCCGATTCGATGATCGCCTGCACCTTGACCTCCCAAACCCTCCGACCTAGAGCATATAGAAGCTTGAGTGCTCTCTGATGATCGTCATAGGGTATAGCTATAGATGGCCATGCAGCCCGTGGGCCGCGGCCCGGCACGAGGCACGACCTTTTGGCCGGCCCGGGGCACGGCCCGGCACGGCGGCCACCGTGCCTGTGCCGGCACGGCCCGAGAGAGCAGGTTGTGTTTGGACCGTCACCCTGGCATGCGGCACGGCACGGGCACGGCCCACTCCAGGAGGCGGCCCGATGACGGCTCGTTAAATTAAGAACAAATTCTGAACAATTTGAAGATTTGGCCCAGTCCATCATCCTAATCCGCATATATAAAATATATTCCAACCCTAGCTTTCCATCCTCCCCACTCCCCACCAGACTATCCCGAGTTTCCCGACCCGCGGTGGCGGCGGCCGAGCCGTGCGCGCAACTACGCGAGTCGCAACACGGCGCCCCTCCCTCTGACCCTCTCTTCTCTGCTCCACCCATCTCACTGCCTCAGTGCTCAGTGCCTCACTCTCTCTCTCTCTCTCTCTCGGGATCAGGAGGCATCCTCCACGGCGGTGGCGAGCGAGCAGGTGAGGCGACCGTCGCCCCCTCCCCGCGACGACGAGGCGTAGCTGCACCGGTGCACCCCCTTCCCACGATGGCGAGGTGACCGCCGCCCCTCCCCACGATGCCTGGGCATGAGCTCGGCACGGCGGCACGAAACGGCCCGTTAAATTGAGAACAAATTCTGAACAATTTGAAGATTTGGCCCAGTTCATCACCCTAATCCGCATATATAAAATATATTCCAACCCTAGCTTTCCATCCTCCCCACTCCCCACTAGACTATCCCGAGTTTCCCGACTCGCGATGGCGGCGGCCGAGCCGCGCGCGCGACTGCGCGAGTTGCAACACGGCGCCCCTCCCTCTGACCCTCTCTTCACCGCTCCACCCGCCTCACTGCCTCAGTGCTCGGTGCCTCACTCTCTCGCTCTCTCTCTCTCTCGGGATCAAGAGGCATCCTCCACGGCGGTGGCGAGCGAGCAAGCGAGGCAAGCCCGGCCTCCTCCACGGCAGTGGCGAGCGAGAAGGTGAGGCGACCGTCGCCCCCTCCCCGCGACGGCGAGGCGTAGCTGCACCGGTGCACCCCCTCTTCCCACGATGGCGAGGCGACCGCCGCCGCTCCCCGTGATGCCTGGGCACGAGCTCGGCACGGCGGCACGGCAGCACGCCGGGCTTTCGGGCTGGCCTGACGGCCCACGAGCTGTGCCTTGGGCCGATGGCAAGGCTCGAAGCACGGCGAGGCACGGCCCGACAAGCACGGCACCCGTAGAGGCACGACGTCCTATTGGGCCAGCACAACCTGACGTGCCGCCTGGCCGGTCCGGCACGGCCCGTGGCCATCTATAGGCATAGCTGCATTGTTAGCCCGCATGTTGTTCACAATGATGGTAAAGCGAGAAAACATCGAATAAACAGACTCCCCATCAACTTGGGTGAAGTTCTCGTACTCCCGCTTGTATGTCTCATAGAGTCTGGTTTTGACATGGGTTGTACCCTCATGGAAGCTTTGAAGCCTCCTCTAGATCTCTCGAGCAGTAAGACAATCAAAAACACGATCAAACTCAGAAATCGAAAGAGCAGCATAAAGCTCAGCACGGGCAATGTTGTTCGCATTGTGTTGGTCGATCTGCTCTTGATTGACTCATGCATCAAGCACCTGATAGTCAGCATTCTCAATGATCTCCCAAACACGTCAATCAATACCTTATAGATGCTCTTGCATCCGGATCTTCCAGTACGAAAGGAGTCAAAGGATCCAATTTCAAACGGCCAAGAAACGAAGAATCCAAGCTCGAAATAGAGAGGGGGAGAGGGAGCTCGGGATGAACAAACAAAAACACAAAATCCATCACAGGAACTTGATGAATCCAAAAGCCTAGAGGGCACGAGCACACTATGGGGGTGCTCTTCCCACGAACAAACACTACAGAGTTGCAGTGGACCTCACTCACACAGAAGAACTACAGACTGAGAAACCCTAGGAATGAAAAACTGGAATGAGAGAGGCCAAACTGAGTGGAGGCAGCCCCCCTCTTATTTATAGGCCTATTACACAATTTCACTTCTGCCCCTAGATATTTTTAGAGCAACCACCTAGCGAAGGGCACTATGGTCCAACTCGAGATTTCCTGATCGGACGGCCACCGCGCCTTCTCACCAGTAGCCTTGCTTCGACGCAATCTTCCTGATGCCGCCATGTGTCATCCATTCGCATCGGGACCTCCGCCCGGGTTTTGAGGCGTAAACCCACGAAACCCGCTGCCGGTGGTCTTGAGGCAATACCACCAAACCGTCGCCGATGGTTTTAAGAACAAACCACCAAACCGCCCGCGAGTAGCGTAGTCCATACGCGTCCCCCGCCGATGGTTTTGAGGACAAACCACCAAAACTCCTCGCGAGTAGCGTACCGCGTACGCGTCTCCCGCCATGTACACTTACGCTTGTCGATGTCCCAAGTGTCAGCTACCACAGCTGGCCACCGGTCGTCTGGTCCGTCAGTCCAAGCCTAGCGTCCGCCCTTCACCGCACCGGTCCGTCAGCACGGCACGCCCTACTTGACCTTCTGCCGACCGTTGCCACCGCCTCCGAACTCTACACCTGTACATCACGAGCTAAGAGACACGTTTCGACATATAACTCTGTGCCAGAGGATCAGTAGAACCACCGAAACCAACCACACATCAAAGTGTTGGCATGTTGACAATCGCTCATCACAACAAAAAGGGTGCTCTACAATGGTTATGTAAAAACCATATGTTCACATAAAGGATCGATGGAGTGAACCATCGCCAAAAAAAATATAGTTGCAATGATAGACAAGAATGAAATGCAGACCTCTAGCTGCTTATTTGCAATCAAACCATCCCCTTTTGCATTCATTGGTAAACAAACTGGAAAGGAATGGAATGGAACAGGGGAGCCACGTTTATTTGCAACAAGATATATGTTGTAAAAGAATTTTAACTCACAGATTTTTATAATCTCAAAATTCAATAAAACTATTGGGATTATTTTTTATCTAGATTCTCATAATCCCTCGGACATTAAACACAAGGTTATCAACTATCATCTTCCTGGCAAGCCCAGGAAGCTTCAAGTCAAAAAGTTACAGGGTTCATATCAACGACAAGCAGTGACAACACAGAACCTAAAGAGTTCCTGCACAACTTATTCCATGTTCAATCTCATGTTACCACTATCCATTCCCTTCTTGATTTATCAGAAAACCTATGCTAACAACTCAGGATTTTTCGCACACAGATACAGCACCAGCTCCTGGACCTTCACATCTAGAGGCCCACTCTCAGTGCTGCAGAAAATGTGAATTGACCAAGGAACACTATGCTCACAGATATCTTTAGTTATTACTCAACAAATTGCTGCTAATGACAACAACCAACTGTGCTAGTTATCTGTTGTTTGTTCCAATTTAAACTCCATCTGTAGTTCTGTATTTATCAATTGTTCCCAACCTTGAACCTTTTCACTTTGTTTAATATAGATTCCCTAGGATTGCCTTTCCTGATTGCAAAACTTTAAGGTTGAAAACACAACTTCAGGTCTAATTTGATCGAATGAACAGGTTACATGATAATTTCAAAAATAAGGGAAAATTACTTGCTGCGGATGATGTGATGTAGAGAAGTTGACTAGGCATGTTGTTCTAAAGAAAATTCTTAAAGACAATATGTCTGCTTTCACTCTTCTGCTTCTTGAAACTTTATGTTTCAGACTGAAGGAAAATACCAATATTTATATTCATATTGTACCAAGGTTTGCATCTTCTGTTGACGCATAGCACTAATGAGCTATACGGCACAAAAGGAAGCCGCATATCTGTGCCACGCCCATCCATCAAGATTTCAGCCATAGTTGTTATCAGTTTATCACAACAAGATTGCCAGATCAGAGTCCTAACAGTTACTAGACAACTAGCTGGACAAGTTCACATGCTTTGAAAATTGCAATGTATCCAGCAAATAGACAACAAGAGAAGACTAGAGAGTTCGAATAAAAAAAAAAGAAAAAGGGACCTCGCCTTCAGCTGTTAAACATAAACATCACCTTAAAAATGTATCATCTCTATATGATTTGTGAACTGGATGGAATAAATGCTCATTTCAACAGCACGGAAATAGCTGGTTGTAAATGTCCAGATTCCAGAAAGCTATCATCTAAGAAAATCATTGCAAATATTACCACACGCTATAGAGAAATACCTTCATTTTTTCTAGCACTGATCTAGCCAATTACAGGAATGGCCCATAACATGTTGATTTTTTTTATTACAAAAAATATACGTAGAAATAACACTGTTCCATGCGAAGCAGTTATATTCCACCCCCATAAACAAATGCTATGTAGAAGTACCATTATCCTTTATGCAGCATATAGCAATGTAGTATGTATTTTGATGTTATAGACTAACTGAAACATTGTCTATCCATAACTATTGGGAAATCAATAGACTAGTCAAAGATGCACCTGGAGTACAAAAGCTCATAAATGGAACCACGAACTCGAAGCCTTCGACGCCTCCTCCTACTTTCACTGATTGGCCAGACTTCAAATCAGCTGTGAAAGCTCCATGGACTGTTGCAGCGTAAATGACACCACCCCATCAGCAAAGCCAAAAACATCGAGTATGACCATGCAATGACCATCAGGGATCTTGTACTCGATGAGTTTGCCTTGAACCCATCTCATATCTCCATCAGGGCCAGCCTCCCTCAGCCACAGGTATAATCCAGATCCCTTTTCTGTGACACATCCCAACCCACCGCTCTCCAAAGCCGTCGGCACAATCAGATAACTGTCCATAGGTGGTGGATCAACCAAGGTCATTTCACCGGAGACCAAATCGTACTCGAGGATTCTTGTTTCCTCCGACGTAAACACATGGTCTGTTGTTTCCCACACGAACACAATAAAGAGTGCATTTCCGACCTGAGCACCGCGCAGATTCTCGGAGAGACACCCAAGGTGTTGCGTCGAGGTCGGCTCGCCCCACGCATCAGCTTCTGATGAGTACATGGAGGCGAATGTGCCCCCGTCGTGACTGCCCACGAACACCACGAGGTATGGTCCGTCGTGGCAGTCGAGGTGGTCACAGCCACCACCCCTGTCCGCACAGAGCACCGCGGCGTGGCCGCCGTACAGGTAAGGGGCCTGCGGCGGCAGCGCGGGGAGCTCGCGCTGCACGTCCGTGACGAGGTCCCAGACTGCAAAAATGGATCCGGCGTGGTTCCACGGCCTGGGCTCCCCGCGGAGGAGAACGCGGCCATGGCGGCAGTCGACGGCGCACCACCGGCGGCGGACGGCGCGACGCGGGCGGAAGGAGCAGGTGGGGACGAAGCGGGCGGATTCGTCGTCGTCGCAGTCGCGGATGAATCCGAGGAACGGGGGCGTCCAGTGCCGCTCGCGGAACCTGCGGCGGAAGCGCGGGTCGCAGACGAGGCGGCACCAGCGCTTGCACGCGATGCTGGCACGAACGAGCCGCGCGGGGTCGTCTGGCGGGATGCGGAGGAGGATCTCCTCCACAAGCTCGTCCATCAGCGCCGGCGGCGCCCGCGTGGCCATAATGCGTGGCCGGATTTGGGACCCCGTGCGGGTGCGGCGGCGGCGGCGGTGGCGGCGGAGCGAGAGGGTTGGCTCGGGCAAGTGAGGCGGGAGACGGGACCTGGTTGTTTCGGCTGGAACGCAATTGATATGGGCTGTACGAGTTGTGCAAGTGAGGGCAGATATGGGCCGCATCCATATTACGGCCCATGTGGACATCCGGGTGCTTCTGCCACAAGCCCATAACTCAGGATGCTGCATTTCTTCTCAGGGCTGAAACGAAGAATGGATCCCGATTAAATAAAACTCAAAAAAAAAAAGTAAGAAAGAAAGAAAGAATGGATCTAGTGGACCATCGCGAAAAATTCATCCTCATTCCTCGAAATGGCAAAACTAGTTCTACCGAAGTACTGATAGAGGTCTCAATGAAATTCAGCAGATCTCTAGCTCTTCATTGCAAGTTTGCAACTGCGATCCAGTTTTTTTTAAAAAAAAATAAAAATCCACATGCTTCTTCTAATGAAACTCCGCTAAGCGTGGCCATAATACAAGGTTAATTGTAGTTTTCTTTGACATTTGCCTCGCCTTATTTGTAGGGTCCAAAAAGGTGATCTTTTCCGCCAATGTGAGGCAACGTCCCGGGCTCGGAGCAGATCTGCAGATGTGTGGACGAATGTGGCGGGCACATCACATCCACCTTGTGGTCCAGTATTGGTGTGGATAAGTGGATTCCCATTTCCCCTGGTGCTCTGTCGAAGTCACGGCTCTCAAGCCCACGGCTCCAAATTCTTCCTTCTCCACCCCTCACTCACATCGGCGTATGTAGCTCTGTTTCTTTGAAATGGATGAAATGACTACATAAAGGATCGATAGAGTGGACCATCACCAAAAAAAAAAAAACAGTTCCAATGAAATTCAGACCTTTAGCTCTTTATTTGCAATCAAACCGTCCCCTTTTGCATTCATTGGGAAACAAACTGGAAAGCAATGGAATTGAACAGAGGAGCTGCGTTTATTTGCAACAAGATATATGGTGCGTTCGTCGTAGGGATCATTCAGATCACACACAACACAGGGACACAGGGTACAGACAGATCGCCGGTGCACGCTCTCACACAACCGTCTCTCTCAGCTCAGAACAAGTCCGAGAGCGTGGGGAGCTTGAACTCGCCGGAGGTGGAGAGCGGGATGGTGAAGTTGCCAATAATAGGCAAGTCGACGGTGAGCCCGACGGTGAGCTCGTAGTCGAGGTCCCAGTCCCTGCCGACATCCTTGACGATGGAGACGAGGAAGTCGTAGGGAACCTTGGCGGGGATCTCCAGCGAGGTGGTGCCGCTGGCGGCGATCCACCCGGGGTCCGGCATGGTTCCTTTCGCCACCTCCCTCCCCGCGCACTTGAGCGTGTAGGTCACCTCGCAGATGGGCAGGCGGTGGTCGTAGGGGTTGGACACGTTCACATTGCTGTGCAGCGTGATGCACTCCCGGCTCAGGCCCTTGAACGTCACCCCGTCCAGCGTCGCCTCCGGCTTCGGGATGTGCGCGATCTTGTCCGCCACGAACTCCTTCGCCTTGTCCATCAGGCTCTGCTTCTGCTTGCCCTCACCCGACGCGTGCTCGCTCGCCATGGCTGAGAGCTCGATCGATGTTCTTGGATTGGTGGTGCTGAATCTTGGAGAGAATGGGAGGGATGGAGGTGAGGAAAGTGGTGGCCGCGTCGCGTGCGTATATATCAAAAGGAAGCCGGAGAGACAAGGACACGGCGACCCCGCGGCGTGCGCGTGGGCACCACGTGCGCGGCCGCGTGGAATCGGAGCATCCGAGTGGGAGGACGGAGGAAGCGGGAGAGAAGATTCGGCGCGGAGGCCCACGCGGCGCGATGCCTCGGAACGGACGGTGCTGCATCGTCAAGCTTCTGCAGGGTAGCGTTGCAGCGCCGATCGCATCTCGCATCACATCCTTATCAAGTTAAGATTAGTTTTATAAAACAGTTAGCAATATTTATATTTCTAAATAGATTTATAATAAAATATATCCAAATATATCTATGTAATTATAACTAATTAATAATTATTATTGTTGTTGTTGGTGGTGGTGGTGATGGTGCTGCTGCGGGGGGTGGTGGTGGTGTTGTTATATATATAAAAGTTAAATATAATTACTTCTTCTAAGGAAAAAAATGACTTTGTTTAGGAGATGGGATGGATAGAGTAGTGTGCATCTCACTTTTCAACAACGCAATTAGTTTTATATTTAACTAAAGATGATATGAAAACGGTCAATTGCATAGCTGTTCTTGCTTTGAGCTCCAATCGCACGTTTGTCTTTTTTTAACTTTATTACATGTTGTCTTTGTTTTCTAATTTCGAAGCTTCCAATTGCCATTATGTTAAGTAAAGGTTCAAAAGGCAAGAATGCCCTTGACATGAACTGAGGAAGTTCCACACATGCAAGATTGCCAAGAATCGTTGCTGGTTCTTCATCTCATAAAATCCAAAAGAAAAATTATGAATCTCTAAATCTTCTTGACTCCATCTTTTGTGGCTCACACACGAGACCTGACATGGTGCTCAGAAATCTGGATGCCGCGGGTGCTTGAGTAGGACCGCCGACGCAGTGACTCAGAGACAGGAAAGGAAGCAAGCCCATATCTGCAAGCCTGCGTTGCTCAGAATACGATTGTGGAAGAGCGGCGAATGCAGAGGCCAGGCCGCGGCGCCGCTCAAGCCAGTCGCCAGCCCCCCGCCCGCTAAGTGTGTCCCCAACAAGGATGAGTCAGCATACAGGTCAGTATGTATCTTATGTGGAGAAAAAAGAAGGTGTAAAAATATTCAGAGCCAGCGACTATCTCGCTCGCCTCCCGATAAAAGCTGTGTCTGTGCGGCTTCCGTATTTTCTGGACATGCACGTCAAGCATGCATGCCTTCCTTTGTTTATTATATTTTTCGTCCATGTAAGCAGGCGATTTGCAGCAACTGCTGCGGACGCCCTAAGACCACCCGCACCGGCTGCGCTAAACGCGTGCTGCAGCATCGGCATAGCGCAAAAATGTTTGCACGGGGTCCTGGAAAAGCACGCTGTAGTGCGCTATTTCTACCGTGATACCGGACGTGCGGTAAAGAACACGGGACCCACCAGCGCACTGAAGGCAGCAGCGTCCGGGAGAACAGCGCGGGCCTGCGAGGTTGGATCAGTGGTGGGGCCCATTTTTTCAACTAAGAAAAAACATTAACTCCTAAATAAAAAAATCAAATTAAATTCTCGATAAATCCTTCAAAACTAGATCACATATCGATATATTTAGATAAAATAACAAATGGACCCACAGTGGATAAAGTATGATGTAAAGAATAGATGAGTGCGGAAGAATTAGGATAGAGTACGCTGTATGATGGATAAAATGCGAATATAGAGTTCCATGAGTACGGGTAGTCTAAGAACAAGTATTACGATGCTTATCAGCCGGCTAAATAGCATCCACACCAGAAAAGCAGCGTGATTTGGCAGAGAAAGAAGAAGAGAGAAAGAGCCGGTGCTCGACTCCTATTTGCCTGGCCGAATCCCAGCCTACTCCCAGCCAGCTGCAGGCTGAGGCTCGATGTTTTTCTCGCTTCGGATGCTGTGATCCGATGTATTAATGTATTAAATGCTTAGATCACTGTTGCAGCCAATTTATAATACTTTATCCGTTCTAAATTATAGTTTACTTTGACTTTTTGGTGTATGTATTTTTTTACGTATCTAGATAAATAATATATCTAGATACATAGCAAAATGCATACACCAAAAAAGTTAAAACGAACTATAATTTAGAACGGAGGGAGGATGAGTTAGGCTAAATAACTAGCTATATGTGTGACATATAGCTAGTTATGCTATGGCTAAATTATAAACCTTGCTCTAAAGCCACCCTAACCCGCGGCTTAGGTAGGCCCGCCGGCCGCCAGCCGCGCTGGCCCCTCACGCTGGCCGCCCGCTGCTCAAGCCAGCCGTCCACCACACCCCAGCACCCACCAGACGGCGGATCTGCCACAACGCCAATTGCCCACCGCGTCCTAGCACGCCGACCCACCTCCGCAACGTCTCTCAACTTGTATCGCCGCCAGATCGCTCGGGTCTCTTTTTCTGATTCCAAATGGCTTCCCGGTGGGAAGGTAGAATGGGAGGACTCCTTATTTTGGATCAGGGGTAGGATAGTAATTTTGCTTTTTCTTTTCTTTTTTCCATTCCATAAATTTTTTTTCCTTCGGTATGATATATCAGCACCTCACGGAGTTCACAAACAAGGGCAGATGGGAGCTTATGTTTTGAAAAACAACAACAAATATTTAAAGTTAAAAAAAGATGCAAAATATGTAATTGAAGTTTAAAACCGGGCCAGCAATGCAATTGTCCCATATAAAAAGGAAGGTGTATAATGGGTTGAGTTCCTTTTCTTGACATATATAGGATCGTTTTGAGGTCCATTTTGCGTCAGCTTTAAATTTCAGTGCATGTGATCATGGTTTTCTTTTTTGGCTAAAATTTATCAAAATTTTTGAAATTTTCATTTTATCTGTGGGTTCCAGTAACATTGCATGTCAGATTTTTTAATTTTTTTCGGCTCTCACTTAGATGGCCCAAAATCACCCGCGCGACGTTCCAATAGCACATATAGATACTCCCGGTCTATCATAATCTAAACAGTCAACTCTTATCAAAAGCATTCTCGTAGTACACAGGCTACATGCAAGCTCATCATGGCGCCACCCCATAGCCACAACCACAATCCGCACACTTATAATGTTTTATGGTTATCTAAGCAGAAGTGATGATTAATAGCTTATGGATAGTTTAAAGTCAAATTCTATGACTTTTATATGTTTATTTTTTAATTGGGTCCACTTTCTGATATATATTGTTTATCATACTTATCCACTAACCCCAAATCAAATTGATCTCTCCCACACTTTGAAATAAGATCAAACATCGAGTTCAAGATTCGCGGCGCTCCCTTGCTCCCCAGATCAGTGAGCTCTGCGATTCATGGCAATCATCTTCAGTCTCCCTTCCTAGATCCTCCTTGAGGAACCGTCAACGACGACAATGGTGGTGACCATAAGATATTCATTGGGCAGCAGTCCATTGCACCTCTCCCACTTGAGCGTCGATGGTTCGAGTCTAACGAAGGACTTGCCTTTACGCGGGAGACCGTGCATCCTCCATTAGGTGGATAACCTTGCTCTCATCGGTGCCACCTTCTCCATCAGTAGCTTGAAGAATGTCAAGTATTTCATATAATCTATATTGTGATTGAGTGAAGGCGGCCTCCATATTTTTCGTCCAAGTGAGGCACATGGGCCAGCAAAATACATTTGCTTAGCACGATCTACTGACATATGAATATAGATAAGGTTATTGTTCTTTTAAGTGGTGATAACATTTGTCGACCTATGGAATCATATTTTGGTACTCGACATTATAGGAGAAGCATTTTTCTCATTTTATCAATCCCATTGTTGAAGTTGCTATCTGGCAAGTAGTACAACTGCTAGGATTTTTCAAGATTTCACTACCTTTTTAGACAGTTTCATCAATTATGTTGAGGTTGAAGCATGTTAGCCATACACATTACACGATGGACCTTAGGCATCTTGCAAATCACCAATAGATAAATGTAACAAAGATGTGCTCCATTATTGAGAGTTCATGACGCATTACATGATGGATAAGGAAAATGACACGGGTAGAGAAGACGTATGAGTATGGCACAATATGATTATCTTGGATGGAGGGTGTATGGAACAGAGAACTTTCATCCATCAGTTAGCATAAGAAGTTTTTTCATGCTCAAGATACTATCCATGCCATTCCCTCGAGAAAAGTGATATGGTACCTTTACACACTCATAACTTGAATAACAATACTATGTGCTAACCACGAGTGCTTTTTATCCTACCACAAGAGGTGCTTGCTCGTCGCCTTCAACCTCGCCGAACCATAAGCGCCCTAAGGTTTATCTTCTGGACGACACCGTCGAGATGGTTCAGGCAGTGGAGGTCACCATGGGGCTCGCCAGGGCAGCCATGTTGCACATCACTCCTCTCTCCAGCATGGTCGACCTAGGGAACAATTTGCTTATTCTTGCCGAGCCTAATTGAACGATCTAAACTTTTCAATCCTTCACATATTATTAGTGACATATCTAAATATCTCAATACTAATTTAGGTAACTAATTTACATTTTTTTTTACCACAATAGGGTTTTGTTGTCGATTTGGCATGCGAAAGATGACATGATGAACTTTTCAGGTGCATCTAAGGGAAGAATTCAGAAGAAAGAATATAAATTGAAAGGAGGGATTGCTTTTGAACAAAGTTGTTCTTAGCGAGGGAAAGAGGACATGACAATAGGGGGCTGTGACTGACCCAATGCGGGGTGGAGAGGGCGATAGATATTGAAGGGGAGGTGGTTGTGGTGTGAGCACACAGAGAGTGAGAGCAACGACACACGAGAGTGAGAAGGGCTAGGGAATAGAGTTTATTTTCTTACTTAATTGTAACATTAGAGGGATAAGGGGGGTAGGGAATATAATTTATTTTGGTTCTTAATTGAAAGGATACATCTTCTCTTATATTTATAGGGAGGACTCGACTCAACTCGACAATCCTAGCTTTGGGACTTCTCCTAATTCAATCTAGATGGGTTGTGCAGCCCAATAGCTTGTCTTGAGTCCCACACCTCCATAGCACGTCATGGTTGGATTGGGCTGTGATATATGTTCACTTGTAATTTAGAGTTGTTGCAGGTAACAATGGATATGCAAGAAAGACAAAGCTGGATATTGAATCTATTTACCATGATACAACTGAGGTGGAGAAAGGTAGATCCAATCCAAAAATTATGTCCTCAGGTCCTTTGTACTGATTATTGATTATTGAAGGAAGTATACTCATTTGTAATTTGGAGTTGCTCCAAGTAACAGTGGATATGAGGACCGCTTATAGTGCGGTTGGCAAGGACGCCAGGTGCGCGTTCGAGTCCTGACTCCCGCAGGTACTCATCGGGATTGTGCTCCCTTTTTCATCAGCCTCTCACGTGGATGCGCCACAATGGTCAGGTGACATGTCCGTCACGTACAAAGCTCGATGGACTTCAGATATCCCAAATACATGCAATCTCTTTGTATAAGTGTAGATCTAACTTGCGCACTAGGTGTAAGTGTGTGGGTGAGTTGTGTGTGTGGAGGTGGTGTAGTGTGTGGGTGAGTTGTGTGTGTGGAGGTGGTGTGAGTTGTGCGTGAGTTTAGATACTACATACTACAGCTTGTACTTGAAGAGTTGATGTGTCAAAAAAAAGTACCAGTGGATATGCAGGAGAGGCAGTAGATGAGTTGGACATTGAATCTATACCATGATGTTGATGAGGTGGAGAAAGTTATGTCCAATCTAAGAATTGTGTCGTCAAGTTCTCTGTAACGTTGTTCTTATAAATAATATATGTAGTGAAAGTGGGAAATATATTTTCTGTTTTACCTTATCTGCCAACAAGTATCTGCCTCAAGTATACGATCGATGCTCAACACCATCTTTTTTTTTTCTGTAACTGTGTCTTCAGTCACCACCGCAGTTGGTAACAAAATAGTATTTGAGTCAATGATTCAATTTTGTTTTTAACATTTTTTGTAATGTGATAGCACTGCAATTTGGTACACTTGATTGTTGCGTTCTCATCGTTGAGTTCTTTTCCATCATTCCTGGACATATAAAGGATTATACAGGATCGATTTCGAGGTTCATTTTGCGTCAGCTTTAATTTTCTGTGCTCTGAGACTTAAGATCTGCCGTGGCATCGGTAATTAAGGGCAGGCCAGACCGGCCCACACCAATGTCAAGGAAAGCCCGTGGAAGGCCTGGTCCAGAATGAGCCCATATAAGAAGCACGTGGGTTTCGTGTAACCCAAACGAATGTTCCGGCATTAGCAGAAGGAGAAGGCGCCAGCAATCATCAAATCATCATCACGGCACGTATTTGTCTGCTCGTCTCGTCGTGTCGAGCAGAGAAGCAGCCGCAGCCAAGCAACCGAGCTCGCTGACCCAATTTACTCCCCACCGCTGCAAACAGGGCTCCGAGCGCGACGTCCAACTCCCCAACCACCAAGCATGGCGACCGCGGTCGACAGGTACCTGCCCGCCTTAATCATCCTTCCAACGCCAGCCGACTCGTGCTCATCAGCAACACCACAAACAATGCCGGCTGCCCCCGCCACGCGCACCACCACAACGACCCATGGCCGACGCCGCCAACCCACCGACCACCAAGCCTACCAAAGCCTCCGCCGCACCCTTCGTCGTTGACTTTGACGCCGCCAGCGCCGCCAAGGCGGCCAAACCCAAAGCCGGTGGCGGCAAGGCCTACAACGGCGGCGCTGACGATGCCCTGACGCAGTCGTCGCACGGCCACCGCCGCTGCCGCTGGCTGCGGTGGGCTTGCTGCGGCGCGGCCGTGGCCGCCGCGCTGACCGCGGTGGCGGTGCTGGCGCTGTCGCTCACCGTGCTCAGGGTGCGGGACCCGACGCTGTCCATGGAGTCCGTGGCCGTCCGGCGCTTCAGCGTGCGCTTCGACGCCGCGGCGCAGCCGCTGCGGATCAACCTCACGCTGTCGGGCGACATCGTGATCTGCAACCCCAACTACGAGTCCATGCGGTTCGGGGCCAGCACCACGGAGATCTTCGTGGAAGGCGCGGCGGACGCGGGCCCCGTCGGCGTCGGGCGCGCGCCGCCCGGGGAGGTCCCTGCGCGCGGCGCCAGCCGGGTGGAAGCCGACGTCGACGTGCTCGTCGACAGGGTCGCGCCCGCCGTGGTGGCGCAGGTGCTGTTCGGCGGCGGCGAGGTGCGGCTCGACACACGCACCGCCGTCGACGGAAAGGTCAGCCTGCTCGGCGGACTCTACGGCCGCCGCACCGTGCGCGTCGCCATGCGCTGCCGCGTCGCGCTCCGCGTCTCGGCCGCGGCCGTCGCCGTCTCCGGCAGCCCCGTGTGCGTCGCGGACTTCGGACGCTGACGTCGTGTACAATTCGTTGGCTTCGCGTTGTGACGGCCGTGTCTGTGGGTGAGCCAGCCGGTGCCCTTTGTCTTTACCGCCGGCGGTGATCGGCGGAGTTAATTAGTTACGGTGGCGGCTAAGATACAACCGCCGCGTAGTGCTCCTGCTCGCTCCCTACTTTCCATGTCAGTAAATTCCGGCCAGCTTCGTTTACCATAATACACCTAGCGATTGTGTCCGTGTTGTACAATTGTTTGTTATTCTAACTCCCTGTTTACAACTTCCTTTGGCGGCTACATAAACCTAAAGAGTTGTATTGTCAAATTAAAATATATGATTTTCTTGTCAATAATGGAGTGAAGATTTCGCATTAAATTTGTACGGACACATGATTTTCCATATCATGGTGTAGCATCTTTTGGTGGCGTGATGAGCGATTGTCAACATGTCCAACACTTTAGTTGGTGGTTGGTCTTGGTGGTTTCACTGATCCCCTGGCACAGGATTATGTGTCGAAATGTGTCTCTTGGCTTGTGATGTGCAGGTGTGGAGTCCGGAGGCGGTGGCAGCGGTCGGGTGAAGGTCAAGCAGAGGCGTGCCGTGCTGACGGACCAAGTGCAGTGAAGGGCGGACGAGAGGCTTGGACCGAGGGACCAGACGACCGGGTGGTCGGTCGCGGTTGCTGGCACTTGGGACATCGACGAGCACAAGTGTACATGGCGGGGAACGCGTACGAACTACGCTACTCGCGAAGAGGTTTGGTGGTTTGTCCTCAAAACCATCGACGGGGGATGCGTATGGCTACGCTACTGGCGGACGGTTTGGTGGTTTAGCCTCAAAACCATCGACGACGGGTTTCGCGGGTTTGTGCCTCAAAACCCGGGTGGTCTCAGTGTGGACAGACGGCACGTGGCTGCATCGAGAAGATTGCGTCGAGGCAAGGCTACCGGTGAGAAGACGCAGTGGTCGTCGGATCAGAAAATCCTGAGTTGGACCATAGTGCCCTTGGCTAGGTGGTTCGCTCTAATAATACCTAGGGGCAGAAGTGGTATTGTGCAAGGCGTATAAATAGAAATGGGCAGCCTCTAGAAGACCTACCTCTCTCTTTCCACCTCTCCACTCAGCCACCGCCGCTGTTGCTCTGCTCCCTAATATTTTTTTTTCTTTTCGTTCATGTTCTTGTAGAGGTCCAAGAACAAGAATTTTACTCTTGTATTTGTGAGATATTTTGTGTGAGAATGGAGGCCCGAATCCTCCTCGTGCCCTCTGGGCTTTTTTGATTTTGATATGTGAATTTTGTTCCATTTTCTGTGCGCCGTTGACCTACGGTGGACGAACTTCGATTCGTCGATTTTGGTATGATTTGGCTTGTTCTTTTTGCATAGATTGATGCTTTGTTGAGTGATGAATTAGATCCTCAAAGGAATTGAACCAATTCCACTCGTGCATCAAGAAATCGAGCAGTTTACTTTTTGGAGAAATACTGTGCTCGTCGGTCCCAGATTTGCGATTCCCCGCGACTGTGTTCAATTTGGGTGTCGACTTCTTAGGGTTAGCTTCCCTTCTTCCTCGTGAATACCTGTGCGAAATTTGGTGCCAGTCTGTGCTCGTCAGCTTGAGTTCTTCTTGATTATTCCTCCCGTGTTCTCGCTGGCCTGTCCCGTCTTCGTGTGCTCCCGAACGAGGGGTAGAGGGGTCGAGGAACTCTAACGAGACGGGGTCGAGTGCACTATATCGAGGGGTCAAGTGAACTTTATCGAGGGGTCGAGTGGACACTGTCGAGAAGGGGTCGAGTGAACTCTGTCGAGCAGAGGTCGAGGGGCCGAGTGAACTCTATCGAGACGGGGTCGAGTGCACTATATCGAGGGGTCAAGTGAACTTTATCGAGGGGTCGAGTGGACACTGTCGAGAAGGGGTCGAGTGAACTCTGTCGAAGGTGGGGGTCAAGTAAACACTGTCGAGCCGAGGGTCAAGTGAACTCTACCGAAGGGTCAAGTAAACTCTATCGAGGGGGGGGGGGGTCGTCCGAAACGGAGTTCCGTCCGCCACCCGCGGTCGAGGTCCTTATCGAGGGCAAGGCTCCCGTGGCAGTCGAGGGTTCCCTACCAGTGTTTTTCTTTCGACCATTCCTCGACTTAGTTCTCTGCTTTTTCTTGCTGCGTTGCATTTGCTTTGGGATTTTTGAAGAAAAGTTTTAAGGCTCTCATTCCCCCCCCCCCCCCCTCTCTGGTCGCCTTTTTGGTCCTTCAATTTGGCATATGGAGGTACCACTATATAGATCAATATTTTCTTATGGCGTTTAAAAAGGGGGTCATTATAGCTAACTTAGAAAATAGGAGGTGGATTGTGTGGTACATGAAACTATAACTATGAAACATCTTTTTTATTTTATTTTATCATTACGACAAATTCCTATGACAGAGTTTTCTCACTTACAAATGTCAAACACTATTAAAGACATTGGTATCGCTTTTGTGAAAGCAAAAGCCTCGGGGAAAAAGAACAATGCGTTTTTCGCCTAGGGCAAAGGCACACGAAACCGGAAGAAATACATACTGCTCTCATCCAATCTGATGGATGCTGACCTGGAAGGAGGTCGGGCATGCATGATGCGTGGCATCCAATGATCTGAAGCGGTTCCCGGCCAGATTCACGCACCGGAACAGCGACTCAGCTCACAAGTCAGAACAATCTGTCGGCTCCGGGGAGATTAGATCCTCTAATCACCTCGTGCTCGCCAGCTCTGTCGACATTTCTCGCATTGCATAGGATCTGCAAACGTTCTCTGATGTCCATGCATGCACTGCACCTGCAGCTTCAGCGCATGGAAGCCCCAAACCCCCCAAGTGATGATCTCTATTCTAATTCTAAGCTAAACATATAGTCCTGGTGCTGCTTCCGACGAATGGGAGCAATGTACGTAACGCAGCAGCAGGTCAGCGACAGGCCAGAGGTTTGCAGCAAGGAACACACCCGCAATTGCGTGGGTTGTCTGACGAAACTGAATAGAGACTGCAGTTCCGAACAAGTTAAGGTTCAGAGTTCCTGGCCTTTGCAGAATGCAGAAGGATCCACAGGAGGATCGGATGCCCAGAAAATTGGAATGGAATGGAAGAGATCCCAGCATGATTCATGCATATATGACGGAATGATGGAGATCGTAGGAGTCAGAGTCACTCAGCTGCGAATAGCGTCCAAAAAAAAAAAAAAAGTGCGAGTGTGCATACTGTGCAGCCATGCAAGTGCAAGTTGAGCAGTTGACCCTGACCACGCCCTCTACATACCCCAGCAAACAAAGCCACTGTAGCACGTTCCCAGATGAATGAAAAAGAAGCATGGGCAATGCAACGCATGCTGCCTTTTCTGCGTGGATAAACAGAGGATGGACTCTATGAAAAAAACCAACAGCACCTCGGCTGACGACGGCTGCTTTGGGAAAGCAAAAGCCTGGGAGGAAGAACAAGTTTTTCCGCTAGGGCAAAGGAAATCCGATGGCCATGTGCTCAAGCATGCATGGCTGTGTAGCTGACTTTGGAAGGAGAGGCATTCATGCATGATGCATGGCCATGCATCCAATGATCCGGAAGCATGTAGTTTACGTTGGATTGCATGTCCCAGATTCATCCACTGGAACAACGACTCAGCTCAGAACAATCTCTTGGCTCCGGGGAGATTAAATCCTCTCTCTAATCACCTCGTGCTCGCCAGCTCTGTCGACATGAAAGCATATCAGCATATATAATATTGCATAGCATCCGGGAACGCCGTTCTCTGATCACCATATGCATTGCACCTCGACCTCTCAGTAGTTGAAGCCCCCAAAACCCCGACTCCTCCCCAAGGAGGCTGCTCTCGATCGTGCTTCCGCAAGCATGTTAATTGCCTGCACGGCACCTTGCCGTGTCCTCCGGCCGCTGCCAAGAATCAACGGTGCAGTTCAGTTCAGTCCACTCGCTCTGCGCCTCTGCCTGGACGATCCCGCGGCGCGGCAGCATCTGCCTCGAAACGCTTGGATCTGCGGTCGCGGTCTCGCTGCCGCTGCCGCTGCCGCTGCCGCCACCAACGACGGGATTACCGAAAAAAGAAATTCAGTGATTTACAACGAACGCGCGCTTATATCCATCCATAATCTATCCATAGAGTGTCAGTAGGAACAATTTGTCTGCAGCAGCATAACTTCACATCGCAGAACAATCCAGATGTTTTTTTTTTTACTGGCTGCTAATTGCGAATCCGAACCTGATGACCCAAGTACTAGTGCTCTGCTTTTCAGAGCAGGAGACTGAATGCCTCCCCGGCCAGCACCCTGCAGTTTGAACCATGATTGCACTCGCGAGCTCCTGGGGGAACGCATGCAGTTTTGTCATCGGTAAGACAACCAAAGTGAAGCGCATTCTACTCGTCCATTCTGACACCAAGGCCGGCATGCAGCTGCAATGATCCACTACTGCTAGCGCGAACAGGCAGAGATCCACTCCGCAATTGAAATTGCAATGGCAGGCATGGCCTCACAGTGCTGGCGGCGTGGCGCCGGAGGCCCGGAGCAGGAACGTGCCTTTCGCCGCCGCCTTGGATGACTTTCCTCTTTCCGGCAGGGGGCAAGCAAGGGCAACTGGGCAAGGCAAAGAGGAGCGGGCAAAGCAGAGCGCGCGACGCCGAGGAGAGTGCCAAAGGTGCCCTTCTGACTGACCGGACGAGCATAGCATGCAAAAGCTTGAGTTTCGTGCAGTTCTTTTTCTTTCCCTGCGCCGTCAAAGCTTTGGGCACTGCACGCAGCGTCCTACGCGCGCGGCGCCTTTTCCTCTCGCCGGCCGGCCCCCGAGCTTTCCTTCCTCCTGGCCTTTTTCCGGTCGCCGTTTTCACCTACGGCCCCCAGGCGGAGCTTGAAAAAAAATCCATGGCGTCGTTAGCTAGCAGAGTCCTCCTGATCCGGATGAATGTTGAATGGACATGTATGGTTGGCGAAGGCCATTAATTTCTCTCAAATCCATCGGTCGTAGTTTATCAGAACCCCATCATCATTCAAAGTCCAAAATGTAGCAGTACAAGTACAGTATACTACAACACAAAGCTTAGAAAACGAGCACACAAACAAAACTGCAAACAGATGGACGCGGCGGCTACCAGAGTCCACGCTTCTACCTATATATAATACAGGGATAAAGGAGGCCTAAAAAGAGCTCTTTTCCCACGCTTCCAACAAAAGGAAGAACCAGCCCAACTTAGTACTAATAAACTAAATCAAAGGAGGCGAAACACACACTCACACACCATAAACAAAGCAGATTACGATCATACGGAAGATCTCTAGCTAGCATCAACAAAGCAATTCACCTGGCCTTTTCCTCTTGGCCAAATTGTATGTTACTGTTCCGGCGAGAGCCTCCATTCCGGTCGTCAGGAGCTCTGAACGGAGAATTGGAGATGGTACGGTGCATTGGTCCCAGGGCCATAGGCTACGGCGCTTGGCGGTTCCCGGGATCGCTCCGCGAGCGCGGCAGCCCGCACTCTGACCGAGACATGGACAGGGACGCCCGGTGGAGCGACTCCTTGCAGTGCGCGATGGCGCTGGCGATGCCGTCCTGCTTCTCGGCCAGCGAGTCGTCGCGGCGCGACGCCGCGGGCGCTGTGGTCGTCGTCGTCGTCACTGCGGCGGAAGCGGATCGGCTCTTGCGCAGGCGGCGGAAGCCGGCCTCGACGCCACGGCGAGGGCGCACGCTCCTGCGCAGCCGCGTGGAGATCTTTGTGAAGTACCGCCGGATGAAGTCGCGCGACGGCGCCCGCCGCGGCTCGGGCTCGGGATCCTCTGTGGCGTCGGTGGCGGCGGGCGACGCGGGGGACTCCATGAACAGCCGCAGCGACCGCGTGCTCCGGGCGAAGCTGCTGCGGCGGCCGCCGTAGAGCGCGGCGCTCCTTGTGCTGGCCGTAGTGGCGCGCGCGAAGCTGAGCGCCCGCAGGCCGCCGCGGCCCGCGGACCCCGGCTTGAGGTCGAGGAGCGGGAGCGGCGGCGCGGGGAAGTGGAAGGAGGGCGAGGCGGAGCGGCTGCGGTGGAGGGAGATGACGAAGTCGAGGTCCGTCAGGGACGCGTCGTCCGAGTCGTCGGAGGCGCTGCCCGCGGAGCTGGAGGAGGCCCGGACGGACAGGTCGAGTTCGAAGAAGGAGCCCTCGTCGTCATCGTCGTACTCCTCTTCGACGTCCACCAGCTTGCTGCCATCGGCGGGCTCCGGCGCGTCGGTAGGGGCTGTTATGGTGGTCGCCGCGCCGCGCCGCGGCGCCAGAAGCCGGAGGACCTGCATGGGGTCGGGCGTCGGGGGCGTGGCGAGAGAGGCTGACGGGACGCGAGGAGGCCGAGCGCTGCGTGCCGTGACCGGGACGGGGCGAGCGCGCGCCGGGCGGCTTTTAAACTGGTTCGGAAGCGCAGGCAGTGGGGGAGCGAGCCGGGAGCGCCAAACGAGACGCGACGGGACGGGGCTCGGCTGTGCTGTGATCCGAGGCCGCGAGCTGGGTGCGGTGCGGTGTTGGCCGGCCCTCTGGCAGTCAAACTGATGAGACCCTTGGTGTTTGCTGTCGACTTCCTCCAGTATCAAGGTCATGGGATAACTATAACACCAGCCTTGAGCCTTGGCAAATTAAGAATAAGCTTGAAAAAAACGGGCGAGGAAAGGCAGCACGTCGCAGGGAAAAGCAGGCGGGCACATGGGCGGCACGGCGCCCAGCTTTACCAGCGCAGGCGCAGGCAGGTGCCACCACCAGGAGAGGCCGTTCCAGACTTCCGGCGCGCGCCTGAAGAATTATGGAGTGCAAGGCTGATTGATTGCCTGAAGAACGATGGAGTGCAAGGTTCAGTGCAGCGAATGATACAGACGCATTTGCATTCAGAGAGTATTTCTGTGAGCCTGCGTCCAAACTCATGGATCAGACTCCGTGCTGCCGTTTTCCATTTCTTTTTTTACAGCCTTTTCTTTCTATACTCTTGGTGCTGCCCTGACCCTGAGCAGCCGTCTCCTCCGGTCCTCCTACAGTTACATAGTTTCAAGGTCCAAACTATCCACACTATTATACTACACACTAGTCCTACATAGGAGGAGGCAGGTGCACACCGTTTCAAGGTCCAAACTATCCACACTGCTATACTACACGCTAGTGCTACATAGGAGGAGGCAGGTGCACACCGGATCGGAGTCACACAGTTCAGTACTGCCATTGCATTGCTTGGCCCCCTGGCGCGGTCCAAACTATCCACACTACTATATACTCCACACTAGTCCTACATAGGACGAGGCAGGTGCACACCGGAGTCAACAGTTCAGTGCTGCCATTGTATTGCTTGGCCCCCTGGCGCGGTCAAAGACAGACCAGATCGGTTGGAGCTTGATCCAACTACTACTACTCAAGTAATACCAGTTCTTTGGTTCAGTGTCAAGAACAATGACCATCTCACCACTTCCAAGACGATGTGAACATAACAAAAGCTGTCCGGGAACAGGCACGGGAGTTTCAGAGACATGATCAATCCGACGGTACGCACATTTGACTGCAGCGAGCTGCCGGCCCCGGCCCCCTTCTCCAACTTCGTTCGTTTTCGACACATGATTAGGTCTTTTTTTTAGTTCACTAAATTTGGTCATCAAATTTACTACGTAAAATTTCTATTCCTCGTCATATTAAAATGTCGGCATATGTATGGAGTACTAAATATAGATGAAATTAAAAACTAATTTGTACAGTTTTATTATACTTTGAGAGACGAATATTTTAAATCTAACTAGTCAAAATCTAGATAATTTATGAAATACAAACGAAATGTTCCGTTTCAGTAATTCTAATGCCAAGACCTCGGTGTGATCGTACTGCGGCTGTTTCCCTTTTCAGACGTGCGCGCTCGTCTCCCTACTGTGTCCTGCAGTGTTGGCGTAGTGTCCCCACTCCCCAGCAGCCATGACCATGAGCCACCAGTACTCATAGTTCAGTCGAGGCATTCCGATAATGACCTCGCTCCCCGTCCTTCCTAGATCGAGAAGAGACAGCATCCCAAGCCACAGGTACAGGCAGCACGCGCTTTAGCTTTATTCATTCGTCGCCAGCAGCAGCATTAGCCGTCGGACTCGGATCGACCGGCCGGCCCCGCCGAGTAATAATCATCTTCTTCTTCTGAATCTGAAAGAGGAAAAGAACGATCAAATCAACCAACCAGCCTGCCTAATCGCACGGGCGGATTGCTTGCTTTCGTGGAAGTTTGTTGCTAACAGTGCAGTGCTGGTGTACGTGTGGTGCAAACGGAACTGAAAGATTAGACAACCTCACGAATCAATGAATGCAGGGCGTGAAAACATCTCGCTAATGATGCTGTCTCTTGTGAAGGCGGAGAAGAATCAAAGTGCTTGTGATCCATTCCGTCAAACAAGCAGATTTTTTTTTTTCGAGAGAACAGGAGGGGTTTGAACCCTGCTGGATTTTATTAAATAAAAGTTAAGTTACAAATACAATAAAGGGGTACAAATCTCACTTAGGAGACAAAAAAAGATAAAAAAGAAAATAAGAGAAATTACACGTATGCTTCTAGCCATGAGGACATAACAAGTTGCAAATTTTTCTTCGCTCTTAAGATAACCTGAGCAGACTCTGTCTCGAAGATCACCTTACACCGCTGAATAGAATTATTAATCCCTCGAAAGATTTTATCATTTCACGGGGTCCAAATCGCCCCAAACAAGCAGATTAATTAGATGGAGTAGAGTTAGGCAGGAAGGCAGCAAAGCTCGTGGAAACAAACGGCCGGCTGGCCCAGGTTCCAGCTCCGCTCAGTCGTTCAGTTCAGACAACCTTTAGTTCCCCGCCTGGCGACTGAGACTGACGACGACAGACGTTGCTGTTCTTTTATACAGTACAGTCAGATAAGAAACGTTCGTCACCAACCGAAGCTACAACGACGTCGCGTTTAGTTTATTAAGCACTAATACATTATATTACACGAGCCGGCAGCAAACAGGGTACACGAAGCTGAAACGGGTCCGCGAGCGAGCGAGTGCGATTCAAAGATTGTTCGACAGTAGGAGTAGCAGAGTAGTACTAGCTAGGTAGGTGAATCATGAATAATGGACGAGGTGAAGGTGACCGGAGCCTGAAACGCCGACGACCTTTTCTCTTTTGCCTCTTCCTCGGTTTTGTCCCCGGAGGCACTGACGGTGATGATGGTGCAGTTCCGGTCCGGCCGGCGGCAGGAGGGCGATCGATGGACGGAACTGCCGTAGGAAAACCTTTTCGTGAGGCGTCTAGTCGCGGGCACGGGTCACCGGTCGACGGCTGCTGCCTCCGAGGCTCCGACCTCCGTCTGGTCACTCGTCCGTCGGTCATCGGCGGAGAGAAAAGAGAGAAGCGATGATCATTGCTCGTAGCAGCATAGTACTAGCCCGTCGTAGCTCGCGCCTCGGGAATCGTTCGAGACAGCCCGGCATGGCCGGAGAAGACCCCGAAGGGACGGGACGGGACGGCGCGCGTGCCGTTTGCAGGCGGACACCGGCGGCGAAGTGGTGATGGTTGTCTTCACTTACTGGGCCTGGATTTGGTCTCAGGTTAAGTTACGGCCCAGACCAAATAGCCAAACATTTCCGGCTGAATTCGCCAGCCCATGGATCGCTCAAAGGCCGGGCTGTAGAGAAGGCTGCCTCTTTAGTCTTTCCCCACCTGTGCGCACCATGAATTTTTTTTTATTTTTAATTTTTTTAATTTTTTTTTACGATTTTAATTTTTTGTTTCGAAATATGACAGAACTAGTCGCCCACAGTGGGCGTTTTTTAAAAATCGTCCACTGTGTGGGCGTTATATGTGACGTGGCACAGGGCCGGCCGCCGCCGGTGCCAGCTTTTGCGGGCGGCCCCTTGGCGCCCAAAAAACGCCCACGCGGGCGACGGGGCCGCCTGCAAAAGTGCGGGCTGTTTTGCGGGCGGGCCTCGGAGCAGCAAAAAACGCCCACTACGTGGGCGTTTTTTGGGCTCCGCCTATATATACCCAGCCCCCTCTTCAGATTTTCATTATATTCACTAAATTTTCTAAAAAAAGAAAGAGGAGAGGAGGGAGGGGAAGGAAGTAAACGACGAAGTCTTTTCAGTTTGAGACCTCGGCTTTTAGGTAAGTTTCTCATACATTACAAGTCTGTTGCTATGCATTAGTAAAATATAATGTGCACTAGAGTTGTTTAGTTTTTAGTTGACTCTGGGTAGATCTGTGAGTCGTATGTATATTAGATCTATAAATAATGATGTTAGAGCATTGCAGTTCATGTTAGAAATAATGATGTTTCTTCTATGCTTTAAACAATGGATTGCATGATTTGAAATGTGACGAATATCGTATTTTTTCTGAATAGATACATTTAGGGTTTAGGAATAATGATGTTTATGCTATGCTTTAAACAATGGATTGCATGATTTGAAATGTGACGAATATCGTATTTTCTCTGAATAGATATGCAAAACTTATGGCGGACGGAGTTTTGAAAAAAACGAGGTCGCCCTAGAGAATTGTATCCCGACGTGTTTAGCAAGGATGCTCCTGTTCCTCCTGCAGTCCCTGTCCTAAATTATGACTGTGGAGAACCGGCTGATATTGGCCAATCTCGCCATGAGGACACAGCTGCCCGTTGCTACTACACATGCGGTGGATTCAATGTAAGTAATTGCACCTCTGTCACTGTATCTTTATTCAATGCTAGTAATTGCAGCTCTTGCATCTCTAACAATGTCGTTAGCAATCATGTTTTATAGCCCCATGAGCGGTGCTTTTTCTTTCAGTGGATTGACGGTCCAGACAAATTCGACCCAAGATATCTCCAGTTTGATGAATGGTGGAAAGGGAAGCATAATCCACCCGATCAATTCGAGCGGTGGGTGGCACCTCCCCCTGAGCCCCCCAAATGACAGACGAGGAGAAGAAAATAGCCCAATTGAGACGGCTTGAATCTCTGCCTCGTTGCAAATGCGAAGATTATTCTATAATAAGTTCAAATAGGCCTAACGAGTTCGAATGTCCTAACCTCGCTGGAGTAAGTGCAAATTGTATGCGGTCATGGCTTTCTTAGTATTTGTGCATGTACTAACATTTTACATTGTAGGGTGGGTATACCTTGTTGTGAAAGTGTAACTTCAGGGAGTGGCTGTGGGGTCCAAAGAACAAATGGCCCGAGCCGAAGGTGGACAAGAAGAGAAAAGTGATTACCCCCAAGCCTCCTGTGTTGTGCAAATGTGGTGTCGAAGCGCAGTATGGCCTACTACTATCGGAGCTTGGAATAGGCTATTGGTGCGGCCATATGGTTGATTACGATGAGGTCCTTTTGTTCCACTTGTTGCTCACTTGATATCCAAACTTTTTGTATTTGCTAACTTTAAATTGTTCCGTTCGATCACAGAGCCTTATGAAATACAAGTGGGAGGTTTTTGCCCATGGTGAAGACCGCAGGGAATACATGGATACACTGAAGCAAAAGCAACTAATGGACCTGAAGTTCAGGTCTGGTACTCAGCTTGTGGACAACTATATTAAGATGCGGAAGCGAACGTAGGTTGACTATGCCCGATGATTGTGTGTCCAAACCCCAAGTGCTGCTCGGTGGAAGAAAGACTGTGATGCATGGAAAAAGAAGAGAGAAGAGGAAGCATCCTTGCATGCGAGGGAGAAGATGGAGGAGGCTAAAAAGAGGAGTGCTGATGCGAAGATGAAGCAGAAGATGGCGGAGGCGGAGATGCTGATGAACGACGAGGACGAGGAGTATGATGAAGCGTTCACCCAAGCCCTCGATGACTTGGAGGCCGCTTACTACAAAAAAAAGGAAGAAGAGGAGTATGATGAAGCGTTCACCCAAGCCCTCGATGACTTGAAGGCCGCTTACTACAAAAAAAAGGAAGAAGAGGCCAACGCAGCTGAGCGTAGCCGTACCAATGAGTTTGTGGGAGAGGATAGTGGTTCTGAAGATGAAGACTTGCTTCCCAGTTATGTTTCAGATTATTAGGGCCGTTTTGTTAGATGAATTCGGATTAGTAGCTCATCGCCCTAGCGGACCTATAATTTTATTGTAATGGACTGTTGCCGTGACTTTTAACTGTGCTATAATGGACTATTATTACGGATGTAATGCAAGCATGTAAGGGTTTAGGGTTTAGGGTATAGGGTTTAGGGTTTAGGGTTTAAGGTTTAGGGTTTTAGGGTTTAGGGATTAGGGTTTAGGGTTTAGGGTTTAGGGTTTAGTGTTTAAGACTTTAGGGTCGGGTTTTTAGGGTTTAGGGTTTAGGGTTTAGAGTTTAGGGTTTAGGGTTTAGGGTTTAGGGTTTAGGGTCTTTAGGGTTTAGGCTTTAGGGTTTAGGGTTCATGGCCAAGGGCAAAGATGTTACAATCTGAGTTATTTTGGAATGTATTAGTTGTGTTCGAAAGGGTACGAATGAGGAACCGACGGGGATTTCTAGATATAGTACTCAAAAGAATCGTCACAATACGCTAGGGCCCCGACGGGAAACGAAGAATATAACAAAAGATAAATTTTGACTAAAGAAAAGTGCGTATCATACATCAAGACAGTAATTACATCGTATACGGTACTACTGTCCCCGAGCCTGTCCCTGCCCCTGCCCTCTACGCCTCCTCGGTCGCACGTGCCCCGACGAGTTGGTGTGGCGATCCGGTGGAACACCTCGAGTCGCACGGACGTGTTGCACTGGAGTCATCTGTGGTAACTCCTGCGTGTAGGGCGGAGGTGCTCCTGCAAGCTGTGAAGGGCCGATCTCGACCTCCTCGTTGCTGATTGGTGCGTCAGTGGGGGGTCATTAGATAGTCGGTAGGTCCGCGACGAGGTGCCGGCTCCCTGGGCCGACATTGAAGCTGCTCCCTGCGCGGAGGTACCCACTCCATGGGGCGAAGGCCAGACTCCCCAGGCTGCTCCCTGAGAGGAGGTACCCACTCCATGGGGCGAAGGCCAGGCTCCCCAGGCTGCTCCCTGAGTGGAGGAACCCTCACCATGGGCCGAAGCGCTGGGTGGAGCATGAGTGAAGTGCCTGGATGCCTCTGCTTCGTGCACCGAGGACCCCGCTCTGGAGGAATGAAGGTACGACGTAGAGAACGCTGTGAAAGGTGTCGTCGTAAGTCACACAGTCATCCAGATTGGAAAAACATAGGTAGACGAGGTGGGGTATACGGAGTTACCTCTGGTCTAGGGTGCAGGAGGACGTGCTGTGGGTACCGGTGCAGGAATTCGAGACGCTGCATCGGAGGTCCGACAAGTCAGAGCCCTCAGCACGGATCTAAGCATCGTACGCATCCACGTGTACGAGGTGCGCTGCTCATCCACTGTCAACGCCAAGCCACCCTCCAAGCGGCGGCACACGGAGTCAACCTCCGTGTAAAGTAGTTGCGCACCGTTGACCTAATTTCAGTTTTAAGTTAGATGAAAGATATACGTAATGAACTACTGATATATATGAGATATTCAAGTACTCACGGCGCGGAAGTAATCCTGATCACGGTGCGCAGGGTAAGCGTCACCCATGGCGGCGACGTGTGGCTGCTGCTCCGGAGGAACGAAGGTGACACGTGTGCGGGTACGAGGCTGGTACCACTGGAGGTAGTTCATGTACGAGTCCTCGGTGTGGGGGCGGTACTCCTCAACGACGTCCTCTGTGGCAAGCAACCAGTCGTCCACGTATGGCTGCAGACGTGGAACCGCTCATGGGCCTACAAAACATGATTGCTAACGACATTGTTAGAGATGCAAGAGCTGTAATTACTAGCATTGAATAAAGACGCAGTGACAGAGGTGCAATTACTTACATTGAATCCACCGCATGTGTAGTACCAACGGGCAGCTGTGTCCTCATGGCGAGATTGGCCAATATCAGCCGGTTCTCCACAGTCACAATTTGGGACAGGGACTGCAGGAGGAACAGGAGCATCCTTGCTAGACACGTCGGGATACAATTCTCTAGGGCGACCTCGTTTTTTCTAAAACTCCGTCCGTCACAAGTTTTGCATATCTATTCAGAGAAAATACGATATTCGTCACATTTCAAATCATGCAATCCATTGTTTAAAGCATAGCATAAACATCATTATTCCTAAACCCTAAATATATCTATTCGGAGAAAGTACGATATTCGTCACATTTCAAATCATGCAATCCATTGTTTAAAGCATAGAAGAAACATCATTATTTCTAACATGAACTGCAATGCTCTAACATCATTATTTATAGATATAATATACATACTACTCACAGATCTACCCAGAGTCAACTAAAAACTAAACAACTCTAGTGTACATTATATTTTACTAATGCATAGCAACAAACTTGTATGTATGAGAAACTTACCTAAAAACCGAGGTCTCAAACTGACAGGGCTTCGCCGTTTACTTCCTTCCCCTCCCTCCTCTCCTCTTTCTTTTTTCTGGAAAATTTAGTGAATATAATGAAAATCTGAAGAGGGGGCCCAAAAAACGCCCACTGTGTGGGCGTTTCTTGCGCGTCAGGGGACCGCCTGCAAAAGTGCGCGGCCGGCCTCGCCCTTTTGCAGGCGGCCCCCTGGCGCGCATAAACACCCACACTGCTCCGATGCCCGTCCGCAAAACAGCGCGTACTTTTGCAGACGGCCCCCTCGCCACCAAAAAACACCCATACAGTGGGCGTTTTTTGGGCGCCAGGGGACCGCCCGCAAAAGCCGGCACCGGCGGCGGCCGGTCCTGTGCCACGTCACATATAACGCCCACACAGTGGGCGTTTTTTACGCCCACTGTGGACGACTAGTTCTGTCATATTTCGAAACAAAAAATTGAAATTGTAAATTTTTTTTAAAAAAATTAAAAATAACATTCCTTCCCACTTGCGTGTGCGTGTCGCTGTCTCCACGCTCGGCTCGGCCGCCGCCGCCTCCGCGCTCGGCGCAGCCCCGCCCCGCCCGGCCCTCGCGCTCGCCCACGTGCGCCCGCATATTCTGAGAGTATTTGTTTCCCCTGGCATTCGGCGCCGCCGCCTCATCAAATCACACACACAAGCCCGTCAGCACCAAAGTTGGCGGCGGCGGCACGGCGCGATGGAGTCCCCCTACGCTCTCCACCTCGCCCTCGCCGAGCTCGTCGGCGCCTCCTTCGCCGCCGCCTCCGCCTACTACATGCACCGCAAGACCCTCGACCAGCTTCTCCGCTTCGCCCGCGGCCAACAGCGCCGCCGCAACGGCGGCGACCAACTGGAGGACGGCGAAGACGATGAGGACTATCCGCCAGCGCACAGGGACCACGATCGCCGTACCCTTCCCATCCCGCCGGGACTACCGCCGCTCAACACCGGCCGAGAGGGAGGGTACTAGCCTTTTACGGTTTCGTTTCGATTCGATTCGATTCGATTCGATTTCTCATCATGTTTGCCTGTCTACTCTACCACGTCATAGTCACGTGTCATGTGATCGGCGCGCTAATGCGCTCTACGGAGGAAAGTTTAGAATCATCTGCTGATTCCTATACAATGTGCGCGGTGGTTTGATTTGTTCGAGTGTTTATTACTGTGCTCCCCCTGCTTGTTTTGATTGATCTGTTCATTGCTTACTGCACACTCCCTGCTTGTTTTGGTCTGGAGAAATAAGGGATGCTCCAACTTATGTTGCAGTTGAAGGCGATTGAAATAATTGATGCTTCAACTTAAGTTGCGATTGAAGTTGATGACCTCGCCTACTTACTAGGTGTACTTTATCCTGATCCACTGGCCAGTGGCTACTTAGGAATTTCTCCCGGTTCTGAAGTAGGCATTTCATGCATCTATGCCATGTTCTTTTGTGCCTGTGTCTTGATGATGACAGCAGGATTTAGGACGTGGAAGATCCTTCGTGTTAACACTTAGCATGGCTGTACTATGAACCAGCTATCCTGCTAATGTCTGTCTTCTTTATCTTTCAGGTAGGCCAGTCATTTCTCCAGGTTCGACTAAAAGAGTTGTACCTATTGTTAGACCGACTACGCCCAAATCATCTGTCCCCACTGTAGTGCATTTGATAGAATTGAAGATTCAGATGACGAGGAGGATCTTGTCCCAGATGCCAATAATGATACTGCCTACTTGGCCCCAAACGGAGCTATTGTAAGTATCAGTTCTCTATGGCTCAAAATCCGTGGGATTCCGGGAGGTTCAATTCACTGTTGTATTTACTATTTAGGCCTTGGACTAAGTTACACCAGTTATCAAATAGAGTTTCTGAGTTTTTATTGCAATGCAAGTAACATATACTGATTAATTACTACACATATATTGTTGTGAGCAATGAGCATTTTAGTTGTGTATGTAGATACAAATTTTGATACAATCTGTCTATCCTGAACTGGTCCACAGCTGCAACAGTATGATTGGATTGTTGCCAAGTTAGTAACTATCCACCATTGAAAAGATTTACACTGTTCATTTGGTAAAAACTACTTTAAATTGCTTATGACATTATAAATGGAAATTTATTCTGTTTTGTGATAATGTCGCCTCACTACAAATTGAAATGGTCTTTTATGTGTTCTGCGACTTTGTTGTGCATTTTCTCATGTGCTGCAGTCCCAACATTTTATTTTCAATGTAGGGTTATATTTTCCTTGCCAATGTGTCCTACATGTATTATACTAGTACTAGTATTATAGACTAACAGTGGTTTCTTTCATTTTTGCTCTCTCTCTCAGTATTATAGACTAACAGTGGTTTCTTTCATTTTTGCTCTCTCTCTCAGAGATCAGATCTCACAGATAAAGCGAGCCAGAATGGGGAATTAAAATCAGCACCATCAACGCAGATGATTAGATCCCATAGTGCAACTGGCAGCCTGCATGCACCCCAGCTTAACCCAATAGCAGCTGATATACTTCGAAAGGAACCTGAACATGAAACCTTCAGTAAAATCAACATCACAGCTGTTGGTATGGACCAATTTTTTTTATCCTTTTATCTATTTGTCTGCACCTTTCTTTAGTTAACAATATTACTGTTTCCTCAGATGGTTTCTTTCTAATAAAGAATTAACTTGTTCAGCTCATATGCTTTGTTTTTCCTCTGCATATATGCACACATGCTTATGTCTTCTTTTGGGGGATTTGGTGTGGTTCATGGGTTGCGATTGGGAGGTTACTTCTATTGAGAGGTCGAGCGTTGCAATGTATTTTATTCTATGAACTATTGAGTTCACTCAGCAATCACTATAACCTTTTGTTGCCCGTGCCCGGTGTTATTTTCCAATTTGTCATTACTCTTACACTCCCTGCTCCCCCCTCACAGAGACTCCTTCTCCTGATGAAATTGAAGCATACAAAGTTCTTCAGAAATGTCTTGAGCTGCGTGAGGTACATATTCAGAGAAGAAGTTGCTCCTTGGGAAAAGGAGATCATAACTGATCCTAGTACCCCAAAACCTAACCCAAATCCGTTCAATTATGAACATCAGGCTAAAACTGACGTAAGTGCAGCTCTTCAGATATGAACATGTTGACTAGACGGATATTGTTTAACATAATTTCCTTTCCCCTAATTATTTTCTTTCTTTCAGCACCATTTTGAAATGGTTGATGGCGTCGTTCATGTGTACCCCAATAAAGATTGTGAGTAATAAAGGAATTCCATATCTTTTAATTTCTATACATCTACCTTCATGTAATGATGATTTTGTTTAGGGTACAGTACACTGATCATTACCTTTATCTATGTCTTTACAGCTAAAGAAAGACTCTATCCAGTTGCTGATGCAACTACCTTCTTTACTGATATGCACTACATCCTTCGTGTGTTGGCTGCTGGGGATATCCGAACCGTGTGTCATCATCGTCTAAATCTTCTAGAGCAAGTAATTCTTTGTGTTTTGTTCTTTCAACTGTGTGTTCTTTCTGCATGAGTCTTATCCTAGTATTGTATATGGTGTGTGCCACTTTGGTTTGGTTGCTTGCCTTGCTTGGCCAGCCAACAATCCAGGCCCTCGATTTCTGTGTCTGGCGGCCTGGATTTGTTGCCTGACAGGCATTTACCTACCAGGGTTCAATCCAAACAGGCTCTATAGTCCTTTTTTTTACTGAAAGCTGTGAGGGATGAGTAGCACAAAGTTTTCGGGTCAACATGGTTGAGGTACGGGGTTGCAGAACGTGGTACGCTACTTGTGGGAGATTTTTACACTTCGGGTCGAAAATGAACCCACAAACAAAACCTGGTCCTATATGTGGTTGTCTCGAGTCTTCCATACTGAAGAACAAGAGGAAAATATTTACAAAGAGTCTTCCTTACTAAGACAAAGCAACAACAGGGTTATGAGTGGGGCTACTAGGAATATACATCCACATACAAGCTAGGTTGATTCATAAATCTTACTAAGGTTGATGTCATATAGCAGATGTGTCCCTGACCAGGCTTTCAAGCTTGGTTGATTCGTACATCATTACATCTTACTAAATAATATGGTGCTTGCATATATTGACTATTTGCTTTTGTTCACTCTTGTGTATGTCAGAAATTTAATCTTCATTTGATGGTCAATACGGATAGAGAACTGCTTGCTCAGAAAGCTGCACCTCACCAGGACTTCTACAATGTTAGGAAGGTTGATACTCATGTTCATCACTCAGCATGCATGAACCAGAAGCACCTGTTGAGATTTATCAAGTCTAAGTTGAGGAAGGAACCTAATGAGGTACATCCACCTTCTTTTCTGAACTTCTCTTATTGTTTCACGTTGAGATCTGGGAAGTGTTCTGCTGCCAACTTAACTCCAAAATTGGAATTTGTAGGTTGTAATCTTTAGAGATGGGACCTACTTGACTCTTAAGGAGGTTTTTGAGAGTTTGGATTTGACAGGGTAACTTCTAGATTTGACTTCGCTTGTAAGTCTTTCAGTTACTAGTTTTGACGTAACTCATTGATTTCTCTGCCAGGTATGATCTCAATGTTGATCTCTTAGATGTCCATGCTGATAAGAGTACATTTCATCGTTTTGACAAGTTCAATCTGAAATATAATCCATGTGGTCAATCTCGCCTGAGGGAGATCTTTTTAAAGCAGGATAATCTTATCCAAGGTGCAAATATTTTGTGTAGATGTCTTTCTGTTTCAATTGTTGTGCAACTGTTAATTACATGCCGCATTTGTCTCATGGTCAATGTAAACCTGACAGGCCGCTTCCTTGCTGAGCTGACAAAAGAAGTATTTTATGACCTTGAAGCAAGTAAATATCAGCTGTGTTATTCTTCATAACTTGTTCTCCAAGTACTGGAACTAGTTCTTATAGATTCTAGCTATTCATTCTTCTAAAAAGGACCCAAGCTAATGACTCTTGGAATTACCTTCATCAGATGGCTGAGTATCGGATATCTATTTATGGGAGGAAGAAAAGTGAATGGGACCAAATGGCAAGTTGGATAGTGAACAATGAATTATATAGTGAGAATGTTGTTTGGTTAATTCAGGTTGATACCCCCCGTCCCCCTTCTTTTGTCCAAGTGTGTTCAGTAACCAAATGTAAAACTGTTAGAGTATAATTGTAACAGCCCATATTGGGCTTACGGTCCATTGGCCTTGTACTCCTAGTCTGACTTGTATTAGTACCACACTTGATGTGAACTAGGGTTCCCAATCTTCCGAAAGGTTCTGATAACTCTCGATTTGGTGGAAGCGCGACACAATTCGATCCGGCTTCCAAACAACTCGGCTCTGAATCCCGCAATCGCAGCACCACGTCTCCTCTGGTTATCGACCGTCGAAGCACAGTCGACCTCGCCAAGAAGGCTGAGTCCTTTGCCTGCTAATCGAAGAACACAAGCAAGAACACGAAAGAATGCAACCAATTGCAGATGAATGATTAATCTCACGAGTTGGGGTCTCACAAACCGACGGCGCGGCGAAACTGTTGTAAACAGAATAATCTAAGCAAAAACCCAAAACCTAACGAGAGAGGCGGCGGCTGGTTATAAAGGTCTAAGGGTCGTCGCCTCCCCTGGACACCCCCTAATGGGCTCAACAACGATACACGGCCCAACGGACCAAAAACGGTGACGCAGCACCGGAACAGATTCTGGATGCTAACTTGTTTCGATGTTTTCCGATGACTCCAAAGGAATTTTGACCTCAAACCAACACCATTGGCTTCCTTATGAAATTATCTTTCCATCCATAGGTGGATCATCAAAAACGGAGTCCGGATGCGTTCTGGGCGTCCACTTTACTTCACACTAGTCTTGGACTCCGAAACAGGCTCGAAGTCGACTCGGTTTGGGCCTCCACCTTGACTTGGGCGCTCTTGCTGGTCCTCCACGCCTCCAAGCCATCACTTATGCATCTCTTGGTCCTCTCCATGATTCCTAAGTATAATATAATTATTAGGTAGCAATCTATTCTCAAAATCATAAAAAGACTTCCTTAAGAACGGGCTCACCTGTAAATTTAATTGTCGTACGCGAGCTCTTGTGATTGGACCTTGAATGTCCAGCGGAGGATCATCTTGTGCATTCAATGGAGTGATGTCCTCATCATCCTCCCCCTCTTGGATTGGAGTCGTCCTCGACTCAAGGTCATCTTCTTCTCCCAAATACGGCTTTAAATCTGAAATGTTGAAAGAAGGACTAACCCCGAACTCGGGTGGCAACTCAAGTTTGTATGCATTATCATTTATTTTCTCAATAATTTTATAAGGATCAGCAGCTCTTGGCATTAATTTTGACTTACGCAGCTCTGGAAACCTATCTTTTCTCAAATGTAACCATACTAAATCACCTGGTTCAAGTTTAAGTTCTTTTCTACCTTCACTACCAGCAATTCTATACTTTTCATTCATCTTTTCAATATTTTCTTTAGTGGTTTCATGTAACTTACGAATAAATTCAACACGTGCACTAGCATCACAATGTGTTCTTTTATTGGTAGGTAAAGGCAAAAGATCAATTAGAGCACGAGGGTTAAAACCATACACTACCTGAAAAGGACTTACCTTGGTGGTAGAATGTGTCGCCCGATTGTAAGCAAACTCCACATGAGGCAAACATTCTTCCCACATCTTTAAATTTTTCTTCAAAACAGCTCTCAGCATGGTGCCCAAAGTGCGGTTCACTACCTCTGTTTGTCCATCTGTTTGTGGGTGACAAGTTGTTGAAAACAACAATTTTGTGCCTAACTTATTCCATAGAGTTCGCCAGAAGTGACTCAAAAATTTGACGTCGCGATCTAAAACAATAGTAGACGACATATCATGCAAACGAACAATATCTTCGAAAAAGAGGTCAGCAATATGAGTTGCATCATCACTTTTATGACATGGTATAAAATATGCCATCTTAGAAAATCGATCCACAACCACAAAAATACTATCCCTTCCCCTCTTGGTACTAGGCAATCCTAAAACAAAGTCTATCGAAATATCTGTCCAAGGAATAGAAGGAACAGGAAGAGGCATATACAACCCATGTGGATTCAAGCGAGACTTAGCTTTTTGACATGTGGTGCAGCGTGCCACGAATCGCTCAACATCTCTCTTCATCTGTGGCCAAAAGAAATATGTGGCCAAAACAGCTACCGTCTTTTTAGCACCAAAATGGCCCATCAATCCTCCTCCATGCGCTTCCTGTAGCAACAAAAGACGAACAGAACCAACTGGAATGCATAGACGGTTAGCTCTAAACACAAATCCATCATTTATCACATACTTGTTCTACGTACGGCCCTCTTTACAATTCAGCAACACATCTTTAAAATCAGGATCAAGCGCATATTGTTCTTTTATTGTTTCAAGCCCAAAAATCTTACAATCAAGTTGGGACAACATAGTATATCGTCTAGACAAAGCATCAGCAATTATATTATCCTTTCCTTTCTTGTGTTTGATAACATAAGGAAAGGATTCAATAAATTCAACCCACTTACCATGTCGACGATTCAGATTATTTTGAGAACGAAGATACTTAAGTGATTCATGATCTGAATGTATAACAAATTCCTTAGGCCACAAATAATGACGCCACGTCTCTAAAGAACGTACAAGAGCATACAATTCCTTATCATACGTAGAGTAATTTAAAACAGGACCATGCAATTTTTCGCTAAAGTATGCCACAGGTTTACCATGTTGCATCAAAACACCTCCAATGCCAACTCCACTAGCATCACATTCTAACTCAAAAGTCTTACCAAAGTTTGAAAGTTGCAGCAATGGTGCGTGTGTAAGCTTATCTTTTAACATCTCAAATGACTCCTCTTGTGCCTTACCCCATTGAAAAACCACGCCCTTCTTTGTCAACTCATGTAATGGGGCAGCAAAGGTGCTGAAATCCTTGACAAAGCAGCGGTAGAAACCTGCAAGACCAAGAAAACTCCTCACCTGTGTGATGGATTGGGGTACTGGCCAGCTCCTAATGGCTTCAATTTTTGTCTCATCCACCTCAATTCTCTGTGGAGTAACAACATATCCAAGAAAAGAGACTTGATCCGTGCAAAAGATGCACTTCTCAAGGTTACCAAATAAGCGTGCATCGCGTAAAGCATTAAAAACAGCACGCAAGTGATCCATATGTTCATCCAAAGACTTGCTATAAATCAAGATATCATCAAAGTAAACTACCACAAATCGCCCAATAAAAGCCCTTAAAACTTCATTCATCAATCTCATAAAAGTACTAGGTGCATTAGTTAAACCAAAAGGCATTACTAACCACTCATATAATCCGAATTTAGTTTTGAAAGCTGTTTTCCATTCATCTCCAAGTTTCATTCTAATTTGGTGGTAACCACTACGCAAGTCAATTTTAGTGAAAATTACAGAGCCACATAACTCATCAAGCATGTCATCAAGCCTAGGAATAGGATAACGATATCGAATAGTAATATTATTAATGGCTCTACAATCAACACACATGTGCCAAGAACCATCTTTCTTAGGAACCAAAATCACAGGAACAGCACAACGACTAAGGCTTTCTCGTACATACCCGCGGTCCAAAAGCTCTTGGACTTGTCGCTGAATCTCCTTAGTCTCTTCAGGGTTGGTTCGATAAGCAGCACGGTTTGGCAATGTCGCTCCCGGAATCAAATCAATTTGATGCTCTATTCCTCTCATAGGTGGCAGCCCCGAGGGTATCTCAGTTGGAAAAACGTCCTCATACTCTTGCAAAAGGTTAGTGACAGCAGGAGATCTCAAACTAACAACATCATCAAGAGAAAACAAAGCTCGTTTGCAAACCAAAGTATAGCAAATATCATCACCAGAAATTTCAGCAAGGTCACATTTTCTTGCAAGCATAACACCACCCTTTAATTTGATTTTCTCGACCATAGAATTAGGTGTGAACTTATCCTTTTTAGGTGGGTAAACAGAATTTGCAACTTGCTGATTTTCAGATTTAACATCATGTAAACTAGCAGCTCGTTCTTTATCAGCTTGTGCAATTTCAGCTGGGGTCATTGGCACCAAAGTAATTTTCTTTCCTTTATGAACAAAAGTGTATGTATTACTTCTACCATGATGAACAGCATCATTATCAAATTCCTAAGGGTGACCCAATAAAAGTGAACAAGCTTCCATAGGTACTACATCACAATCAACGTAATCAACATAGGTACCAATGGAAAAAGAAACTCTGCAAGTTTTTGTTACCTTAGCCTTACCAGAATCATTCAACCACTGAATATGGTACGGATGGGGATATGGGCGTGTAGACAAGTCAAGCTTCTTGACCAAATCTGAACTCACCAAATTATTGCAGCTGCCCCTATCAATGATGACACGTGCTCGCCGGTTGTTGATGACAAAGAAAATTTGGAACAAATTGTGGTGTTGCAGCTTCTCAGGTTGTTGTACTTGTGCGCTAAGCACTCGCTGCACAATGACACTCATGTAGGCTGATGTGTCCTTGCTACCAACCTTCTTCTTGAACATCTTGTTCTTCATCATCATCTTCCACGTCAGAGGTGCTGATGTACCCATCCTCTGTAGCAATGTATGCCCGCCCACTTGGACAGTCTTTTTGCACATGTCCGTAACCATGGCACCGATGACACTGAATGCTAGGAGTGCATCCTGTTGAGGCAACAGAAGATGCACTCTTCGATGGTTCCTGCACTAAATTTTTACCTGAACCAGAAGGTTGCGTAGAAGACGTCCTCTTGTTCGCTGGTAGAGGCGCGCGGAAGGAGGATGCCTTGGGAAACCCCGATGATGCTCCCGTGCGTGGTGTGTATGAGGTGCCAGCCTTACTCTTGGCCTGCTTATCTCGCCCCTGCAATTCCTTCTCTGCAAGCATAGCAAATTGAAACAACTGGTTGACAGTGTTAAATTCCTTATAATCAACTATGTCCTGAATTCCTCCCTCAAACCCGCATAAAAACGAACAATAGAATCCTCAGTTCCCTCCACTATGCCACAACGCATCAAACCTTTCTGAAGTTCACCATAATAATCCTGCACAGATTTATGTCCCTGTTCTAAACGCATTAGTCTTTTACGTAGGTCTCTATGATACGATGGTGGCACAAATCTATCACGCATAGCAAACTTAAGTTCTTCCCATGTATGAGGTTGGCAATTATCTGCAACTAAACCAGTCCACCAAATGATAGCAAAATCTTTAAATTCACTAGTGGCTTGTCTAATGCGATGTTGTTCAGGCACAAGATGAGCACAGAATTTTTGCTCTACTGTCATCTCCCAATCAAGGTATTCCTCGGCATCATAATGTCCTGAAAAAGAAGGTATGGTAAATTTAACCTTAGCATAAGGATCATCGGGAGTATGAGTACGATTACCTCGGTGGCGGTTGAAATGTTGAGCGCCACCCATACCTGTGGTATTTGTGCGAAGACGATGACGTAATCTATTTTCTCTTGTCGCTGCTCTATCAACATTACTATCAGCATCATATACCTCATCGCCAGCATTGCTGCCATCATTATTTTCTTCAGGTGGTGGCGGTTCTTCTAAAGCAGTTACCCTATCAGTCAGCGTGGACAATCGTTTATCCAATCTCTCAAGGGTGTTGCCAATCTTGAGA
>CM041641.1:1838213-1907214 GCA_023333625.1 Bothriochloa decipiens | reverse complement strand
TGTAGTCTTCTTATTTGCAGCAAGGGTTTTAAATATGGACAACACAGTAGTTGCACTAACAGTAGACGGGGCACCACCAGAGGATGTAGCCACAGAGTCTTGGTCTTTCACATTATAATGTTTCATCAAATCAGTAAGCAACTCATGGGCTTCTGTAACATACTGTCCGGCAGACTCTTCTCCGAAAAGGGCAATATAGCAAGCATGTAACATTGTCATCTTAAGGCGTGGATCAAGAATAACAGCAACAACCATAAGACCATGTATATCAGTCCAATACTTATCATACTTCTCTATCATTGCAGCAGACATGTTTCTAATAATTTCATTTTTGTTACCCCAAGAGTTGAGTTTAAGTTTAATCTCACATACTTTAGGGAAGAACAGGTTAGCTGTAACATATTTTGTCCCAGAAAACAGCTCAATAAACTCATAGAATAATCCCAATTTCTCACAAACATTAGTAGCAAATGTCCAATCATCTGCTGTTGGAGAATCATATTTCCTATCAAGCTCACCCAAACGTTCAAAGACCTTCCTATAAGGTATAGCAATGCTAAGCATAATGAAGGTTGAGTTCCATCTAGTTTTACAGTCTAAATGCAACTTCTTGTTCAATTCAACATTTTCATCTAGAGCGGTTTTCTCAAACTTTTCATACCTTTTTGGGGTAGCAATCCAATAAGCAACACTATCTCGGATGTTTGCTACCACATTTTCAATTACCGCCATCCCATCTTTCACAATGAGGTTGAGAATATGTGCACAACACCGCATATGCAGCCATTTTCCTTTCAATAGCATATTCGTTGCCCCAGCCTTGTCTCCATTAAGCCAATCATGGTATCATTGGCACTGCAATTGTCAAGAGTCACGGTTGATACCCTCCGATCAAGATCCCAACTCTGGAGGCATTTATGCAATGCATCACAAATAACCTCTCCTGTGTGGGGGTATGGCACATATATAAACCTACATCGAACAATGCAATAATTCAGCTGGATAGTTCATAAAATGTATTGGACAGCAAGCAATAATTCAGTTGGACATAAATAACATAATTATACAATCTGGACAGCAAGCAAACTTAATATATTCACCTCAATATGCAGCTTCCAAGCGTCCATGAGTCATCAATAAAATGTCCAGTCACTGCCATATAGCCTCTTTTTTTATTTTCAGCTGTCCATGGGTCAGTTGTGATAGCAAAATGACAATTTATTTTTTGCAAGAATATCCTAGCTTTCCTTTTCTCTCCCTCATAGAAACTCACAATGTCCCTTCTAATGGTGTTTCTAGTTTCCATTTTGAACAAAGGTTGTAATGCACTAACAAATTTACGAAAACCATGGTGATCAACAATGGACAGCGGGTACTCGTGCAGTACAATCATGGAATACAGAGCTTTTCTAGCTACTTCTTGATCAAACACATAGTTTTCTATAGCTACTGCCCTTTTTCAGTGGTTCCAAACCTCAAATTAGTTTGTATTTTTAATCCTAGCTTCTTGTTATTGTAGATACAAGTTTTCATATGAGTATTCAAGTGAGTTGTACCATTTCTTGATACAGCTGAAAGGTGTCGGCCACAGTGGTTGCATTTGGCCTTCAATACTCCATCAACTTTTACCTTTTCAAAGTCATTCCAGACTTTTGAAGTGCAAGGTCTCTTCTTTGAAGGCCGCACATCTGAGTCATCCTCCCCCGCTGATACTTGCACAACATCCATGACTTTCTGTAGCAGTTGCTCGGGAGGTTTGCACTTGAGAGCTACCAGGGGTTGCCATTGTTGTCGCACATCACAAAAGAACAAGATCTAGAATATGAAGACAACCACTAAAAATCACAAGATCTATTCTGAGCTATCAAGAATAATTGGATTAATGAACTTGCCTTTGAACTTGCACGGTGGGGAGAGACCACCAGATCGGAGATGGCGTCCTGCGCAGTGGAGCAAGGAGCAGCTGAGCAGGGGAGCCGTGTGGGGACTGGGGAGCCGTGTGGGGACTGGGGAGGCGCCGGGACTGGGGAGTCGCGAGATGAGGAGCGAGGTTGAGCCGTCGGCGTCGCGCGTCGCTGCCTGCCGGCCTCGCCCTCGCGTCGCGGAGTCGCGGCGTCGCGGGGGAAATCAGGGTCGGGGCGGAGTCGGGGCTGAATGCCCGAACGGCGGCTTTGGGGGTAGGGATGGAAATTTGGGATGGAAACCCTAAAACCTGATGTATATATACCACTTACTTAAGGGCCCACATGTCAGTGCGGGTTTGACGGGTTTGCGGATGCGGGCACGCTATTTTCTTACCCGCCAGTGAATATCCGTCAGGCGCAAACCAGTATCCGCACCTGTGCCCGCGAGCACAACTTCACGCCCATATCCACGCCCGTCGGGTCTGATGCCCGTGGGCACGCGGATTTTCCTTGCCCGTTGCCATTTTTAGGTGTTCTCCTTGACAGATGACTCAATCACGCGCGAGGACGCGTAAGCGCTCAGAGCGCTCGCTCTGCTCTCCGCCGGATGACCATCCATATTTTTCTGGTTTTCCTCGAGCACCAGTGAAAAAAAAGAAAACATTTATTTTATAGAGTTGCATGAGTGCGGATGGTAAGAGCGCTCGCTCTGCTCTCTGCCTGATGAGCGTCCGTATTTTTGTCGTTATCTCGTGCTAATGTCAGCGCTGACACTAGCGAAAAAAAGAAAAACATTTATTTCAACTTGCTATAATTTTTGAACCGTGTATCCATTTCTAATTTTGTTTACGCCGATGTGTTCTACGCGACAAGACGAATAAAATTAGATCACACTTGAATATTCTTTGAATCTTTTTTATTTTTTTCTATAATGCTATCATTCTATTATGCGTTCTGAGTTAGATCACCTGAGTCATACGTTCTAATTTAGTTTTTTAACTTTATAATGTGTTAAATCACCTAAGCCATGCGTTATAAATTAGATTTCTAAGTTAGATCACGTGAGTCATATATTCTAAGTTAGATTTTCTAACTTTATAACGTGTTAGATCACGTAAATCATGCGATCTAAGCTATATTTCTAAGTTAGATCACATAAGTAATATGTTCTAAGTTAAATTTATAAATTAGAGAATGGAAGCTGCGCGTCTGAATTTAGTATAAAAAAACTTTTTTAAAAAAGAAGTTGCGAAATTTTATGTTTTGCCAAAAAAGAAAAGTTGTGCACGTGGACATCGACCATTAGTTGGGCTCCTGGCGCGCGGCCGCTAATTAGTCACGCCGTCTTCAGGCAAAAGTAGGACATAACAGGAAGGGGAAAGGTGCATGTCTAAATTGAATGATGATCTTGTTTCTCTCTCTAGACTAAAAGAATTAAAAAAGGAAAAGTAATTGCTACTACTATTCACAATTACATCTTCCTTGCTCTTTGCATAAGCATCGCAAAGTTTTGTTCCTAGAGAGCGGTTTGCTCTCACATGTTGCAACATTCAGGTGTACGTTGAGAATTTGCACATTTTTGCAACTTGACCAGACACCAATTCAAGCAGTTGGTTTTCACGTCGTGACATTTTATTTTTTTTATGAAGAAAACGTCGTGACATTTTGGAACGACAGACAATCTCTTGAGAGTCCGGGTTCAGCTCCCGACGTACTGAGCCATGGTCGGGCCCCAAAAAGGGTCGCCTGTGGTAGTGAATGAACAAGTCACATACGTAAGTCAACACCACTTGAAAAATTGGCACTCAGATCCGTATGTGTTTCAGAGATGAGCTTATCGGCAGCATCCATGTTGCTTCTTTTAGAGAAGAAGACATGGTGCCCTGTTGTCGTCTCTGTCTGAAGGTCGTCATGCCATGAAGCTGACGCCGCCGGATTCACTTGGCTAATTGGTTGCCTCCAGATGCAACGCCGAGTAAGGTTCAGAGTTGCTGGCATAGGCAGCAGCCAGCAGGCCTTCCCGACCCTTGTGGCCCTTGCAGCAGACAAGCTAGCGTACCCACAGGATCCGATCCGGATGCACAAATTATTAGCTGAAATGAAATCGATCCCGGCAAGGCAATCCGGCATGGTTCATGTATATACGCACGTACTTACGTACATGACGAAACAACGATGGAGATGATAGCAGTCAAGTCGCTGAGGCTAGAGTCATGATTGTGGAACGACAAGCAAGCAATCTTGCGGGGGTCTTGAACAAGAAACCTGTTTCCAGAATCCAGACAGTCCTGGCCTCCTGGGTGCTGCTTCCGAAGAATGAAAGCAAATGCGCGTGACGCAGCAGCAGGTTAGCAACACCCCGTGCATCAATTTGGGCCGCCAGAAGGTAGCAGCAACGAACACACCCAAAGCAAATGGGAGAATAGTGTCGAAAAAATGAAATGTGCGAGTGTGCGTGCAACTGTGCAAAGTGAAACTGTCCAAGTTGAGTAAGTAGTTGACCCTGACCACGTCCCACACTCATCAGCACACAAAGGTAGATCCACTGTAGCACGCTCCCAGATGAATGAAAAAGAACCTAGCATGGGCAAGGCTGGCTTTTGTACACGGATAAACAAAGGATGGCCTCATGCAAAAACCAACAGCACCTCGTCTGACGACGGCCGCTTTGCGAAGGCAAAAGCCTGGGAAAAAGAACGAGTTCCCCCTGGGGCAAAGGCACACGAAAGATGAAACTGCAAGAAATACATACTGCTGCGCTCGTCCCGCTGATTTTTTGAGCTTTGATTTTTTTAGTACATAGCCGAAACGCATGAACTAAAAAATTTAAAGTCAATTATGATTTGAAACGGAAGAAGTACGCGCGCTGCGTGTTCCGGCCAGAACAACGACTCAGCTCAAGAACAATCTCTCGGCCCACCCAGCCCCGCGCACACTCCCGCCAAGCGCCCCGCCGCGCTATCAGCCCCCGCCCTCGACGCTGACACCGGCCCCACGCACGCACGACTCCCGCCCACGCCGCACTGGTTGCTGAGCCCAAGCTCTGAGCTTCCCATCCCTCCGACCCACGCTCCCTGCTTCGACAACCACTCGCTGCCGGTGCCCCTTGATCCCCAGTCACCGGAGAAGCACGTCTCGCATCGGCGCCTCCGCCCGTCGCGCCGGCGCTCCCTCGTTTTCCAGTCGCCCTCGCCGCAGCAGCACGTCTCGCCGCCGGCGCAACTCCCTCGTTACGAAATCTTTAGCCCAATGCTGCATCATGTTTTCTTGCTTATATCTTTCTAGACTAGAGTCGCTTCGTGATCCTTTTCTGAAATGATACTTGAATGCCCCATGCCCCTGTTTCAGACGATCGATTCCACTAGAGTATTTACTAGATCAATATCTCTTCTTATTTTCAGACCCACGTTTGCTTGCCAGATCAAACAAGGCTGTCTTAGCTTCTTCAGGTGCAATAAACACTGCTACTACTAGAGAACATGTTAAAATGCACGCATATACTGAGTGCCATGGCATATATAGCTCTTTGTATATTCGGATCTGATCTAATCTAATTACATTTGATCCTGTGGTTCTCTGTGCTTTGATCTAAACATTAATTATTGTAGGAGTTTTTGATGGCCTTAATATCCACTAATGAGGATCTACACTTAGAACACCAATTCACTCTCGATCGGTTCTTTTATAATTTCTAGTTACTTAGTGCAGAGGGTCCTTTCGACGGCAGAGCCGTCTTCTCACTTTCGGGTGGCAGAGCCTACCAACAGATGAAGCTAACTTCCAGGTGGCAGAGCCATCCTACGATGAAGTCCAAACCCTTAGGATCCCGGGTGACAGAGCCTACCTTCGATGGATCACAACTTAGGCACTAAATACTTAGAGACTATATGGCCCAACCGGAAGACTGACACTTGAAACGAAACTTTATTTTAACACAATAACTTTATACAAGAGTGACTACCTAGCACTCACCCTTTACACCTCTCATATCACGCTCTCACATATCTCAATGTCATGGCAAGGAGGGGTGCCTCTATTTATAGGCCAAGGGGGCTCATAGATTTAAGACAAGTGTCCCCCTAGAGATTTCTTAGATTTTACAATATTTGCTAATTTCTTTTATTACCTATTCTACATTCTTCCTCGATAAATATCTTAATTCATGAGTAGTAGGGAAACTTCTAGAAGTTTGCATTGTTTCTTTCAACACTCCTCCTCAATGCAAACTTCTCTCCAGAGTTGTCTTGCATACCATGCCGAGTGCCTCCCGAAACTTTTCAAACTTTGCCTTGTTCAGACCTTTTGTGAAGATGTCGGCGGTCTGCTCATCAGTCTTGATAGGCACCATCTCAATCTCTCCTTCAAGGACCTTTTCTCTTATGTAGTGATATTGACTTCTATGTGCTTGGTCCTTGCATGAAAAACTGGATTTTCTGCTAGACGTATAGAGGATAAGTTGTCACAAAAAATTCTTACTCCATAGTCCGAAGGTTGATGAAGATTCTCCATTATTGCTTAAGCCATGTGCTCTCTTGAGCTGCCATTGCCGTCGACCGATACTCTGCTTCAGTACTAGATAATGCCACAGTAGGTTATCTTTTGCTGCACCATGATATAGTTCCTGAACCAATACTAAAGAAGTATCCTGTGGTCGACCGCCGTGTGCCATAATCTCTAGCATAGTAAGCATCACAATATCCCATCACCTGGTAATCCTTCGCCTTTTGGTATAAAATACCAAAATTGATAGTGCCTTTAACATACCTTTGTAAAAGATCCTTGGCATATTTCTGTTGACCTAGAAATAGCTCTTTCTTTGTGCTCTCCACCTCAAGTCCAAGAAAGTAATTCAATTCTCTAAGCTCCTTTATTTGAAATCTGACCGAGAGATTCTCCCTTGTCCTTTGTATTTCCTCGGAATAATCTCCCGTGATGATCAAATCATCAACATAGACTAGGACTATTGCTAGTCTATTTTCCAAAATTGAAAGTAAAGCAAGCGTAAGTACACAACCGTACTCAACAAGCATAACATGGGTTAATGAGGCTCAAATAAGCTGACACTGTTTGACTGCATTTAGCTTTTATAAGTTAATCATGTTGAGCAATTAAGTAGCATCAAGGTAGCAAGTATTTCCCAAAACCATCATGATCAGTGTCTCATAAATGAATAATAAACACAACAGTAGAGGAATGAACTTCTTAGCATGACAAGAGAGATTATCATTAGTGTAATGATTCCATGGCCGCTCGTGTCCTTGAGCAAGGCTAGTATACCAGTTTATTAAACTCTGCGCAAAGGTGTACACTTTCACTGTGAGTCATGATTTACCCTTTCGTCCGAGGCGGCCAACCTCTTAGCCCACTACCAAGGAAGGCCGGCAGGGTTCACTATGAAGCCTTTCAAAGGTTTGTCTAACATGTTAGGGCCGCTGAGGTTTCTTTGCCCTACGAATATAGTATCCCCCTTCTGATGGCACACAATCGCAGCCTATACACATGCAGACAGGAGTCCAACTACACCCAACCCGAAACACACCCCTCTTGTGCTAATAAGGGAACCGCTAGCAAGATAGAAAAGGTCCTCGTACTAAGCTAAAGCCAGAGCCATATAACTCTCACAGTTGTACTGTAAATCCCGGAGGTTCTGTTACAGATTAGCCCTCAGGTTGTTAAAAGTCATTATTACTGTTCATGACATAATTACTCATCAAGCCACAAGATCATGACATTCATTAAGCATTAGCATCATAGCTACCCAATGCAACCCAAAGGTGTCAAGGAATCAAAATAACAACATCTAGTTATAATCTCTAGGGTCATCGAGTAGACACATGCAAATATAGTATTTATTTAGAGTGTATAGGTAACAAGGAAGATATATGCTATACTTGCCTTGATTCACAAAGTCTTGCTGGTCCTACTGATCCTCAAAGTAACCTTGTTCAACAAAACCCTCACTGTCTGAACTCGACATTAACAAGCAGCACCAAACAATCCAATCGAGCATGCATACACGAAGTAAACAAAGAGTTATTAGAGGAATAGTATACCAATGTCATCAAATAGAATAAAATGTTTATAAAACTATTCTACTCACTGCTATGATCACACAGACGTCAAGTTCACCGAAAACGGAGTTATAACGGCGAAGTTATGAGTTTTCAAAGATTTTCTATATACAAATAAATACATTAAATATAGACTAAAAATATAAAGTTTTCAAAATACTTTAACAGTAGTACTACTGCTTAGATTATGAAATTATGAATCTAACAGAATTTAAACGGACCAAAACGGAGTTAAAATGAGAAAGTTATAGGCTTTTAAAAATAATGGCAAAACTGTAAATAGAGGAAAATGTATTTTGAAACTGTAAAAAGGAAATACGTTTTCTAGAGAAGGAAACGTATTCTGGAAGCTGTTATAAGGAAAATACGCTTTCCAGTGGACGAAACATACTATAGATCTATTAAACAGAAATTACGTTTCCCAGTGAGGAAAACGTACTCTGGCGGAACCACCAAGGACTCTTAACAGAATAGATCAAAGTTCAGGGGGTTTTTGGCAAAACTGCCGGCCGAAGGGTTACGGGCTATTTCTGGCTGTCCGTATCAGGATGAACGGCCGAGACTTGATCAGAGGGGCAGGCGACGGCGCCTGGCCGAAGAAGAAGCCGACCGCGGCGGCTGCCATTGCCGGCGGCGAGAAAAGCTCGCTGGAGAATTAGAACCGCCCGACTCTGGCCACCATTTACACCAAGACTGGTACCAATCGTGAGAGGAGCTCACGCCGTGCTCACCTATGGAGAAGATGGAGACCGAGAGACAACGGGGTCGGCGTGCGGCACGGAGACGCGGACGACTTCTCACTGCAAACGGTGGCGACTTGAATTAGACCAAATTGAATCGGAAGAACAGCACCAAGGTGCTCAGAAGACCAAGGCGAGGCTTGCCAGCTAGTCAATGACAAAGATGACCTATCGGTTGCAGCGAATTTCAAGCTTCAGCGGAACGACGGCAATGGCGGCTAGGGTTTCGGTGTCGCTGTGACTCGAGGCGAAGGTGGCGGCCGATAGGGTTTCGAGTAGGGTCGCGACGTGGATTAAAGGCTTAAATAGCCTGGGACAAGGACGAGCGACCAGGCGGACGGCGACGCGGGGTGGCGCGGGTCGGACTCGAGCTCTGACTCGGTGTCCCGGTCGGAGGAAGGGGAAGATGATGCGGGCCCCGCGTGTCAGCCACACCGAGCGGGAGACAGACACGGACGGCATGTCGTCTTGATGGGCCTCGGCCTGTCGGCCCAACATGGAGAAAGGCGTGTGCGCGTGGCTTCTGTGGCTTGCTGGGCCAGGAGGAGAAGTGGGCTAGCGCGGGGGGAAGAGCGGGCCGCTGCAGCAGGCCGTTGGCCAGTCGGGCCGAAAGGCAGGAAGAGAATAAGAGGGAAAGAAAATGACTTTTCTTTTATTTGAAACTTTTCCAAAAGCAATTTCAAATAAATTTTGAATTCCAATTCAAATTCAAACACCACACAAGAAAAATATGCACCAGCATGAATGCTCAAGCAAGTTTCTACCATGGCATGTCTTTATTTTCTTTAAAACTTTTATTTTGCCAAAAATAATTGCTCTCTAAAAATTAATAATAAATCATTTTTGACTATTTTGGAAAATTGAAGAATTTAGGGTGTTACATCAAGCCATAGAGCGCCTTCTTCAATTTACAAACATACCCGGGGTGGATCTTACTCTCAAAACCTCTTGGTTGCTCCATGTAGATGTCCTTGTCAAGCTCGTCATGTAAGAATGCATTCTTGACATCCATCTACCACAACTTCCAAGACTTGCAAGCAGCCAATGCTAGCAAGACTCGAACAATTGTGATTTTTGCCACCGGACTGAATGTTTCTTCATAATCCAGCCCATATTGTTGAGAGAAACCTCGAGCCATAAGACGGGCCTTATACCTCTCAATTGAGCCATCAGGACGAGTCTTTATCTTGTAAACCTATTTGCAAGATATGGGCTTTACTTCCTTTGGCCTTGGCACAAAATCTCATGTTTGATTCTCATTTAGTGCCTTGATTTTCTCTTCCATCGCCTTACGCCACTCGGGACCTTTTTCTGCTTCTTCACATGAGGATGGCTCACTTGAATTAGGCTTCCTCTGTCTTGTTGTCCTCCTTAATTCTCGAATAGGTTCATCAAGCTCTACTTGTGGTAGTTGAGGCTCCGCTTGATGTACACCAGTCTTTCAAGGACTCTTGCCTTTGTTTGGAGAACCCTCTTTATCTTCTCTTGGGGTTGATTGATGCTATTCTTCTTCTTGGATTCCTTCTGAAATCTCCTCAAAATCATGTAATTTTGGTAGCTCAACCTTCTCTGGTGACCACCATGCTGAGGCTTCATCAAACACCACATTTCTTGAGGTGTGGCACCTTTCTGTGGTGGATCGTAGCACCTCCAACTTTTTCGTGCATCATCATAGCCAACAAAGATGCACCAAATTGCTTTCTTCTCAAACTTGCTCCTTAGGTGATCGGGCACAAACACATAGCAAACACAGCCAAATACTTTGAGATGGCTTACCACTGGCTTCACCTTCCATAATAGCTCATGTGGTGACCTGAATCCCAACTTAGTTTGTGGTAGCCTATTAATCACATAAGCTGTTGTCCTCATACACTCGGCCCAGAATCTTGCTGGTATATTCTTGGCATGGAGCATACTTCGACAAGTCTCCACAAGATGGCGATTCTTGCGCTCCGCTACTCCATTTTGTTGTGGAGTATTGGGACAAGTTAATTGCCTTCTTATTTTGTGCTCCTTAAGATAGTTGGTGAACTCATTTGATAAATATTCTCTCCCATTATCAGTATGGAGGCACTTAATTTTTATGTTGAGCTCACCTTCTACCTTCTCCTTGAACTCCTTAAATTTTGTGAAAGCTTCAGATTTCTCTTTCATAAAATAAACCCAGACGTAAATCAATGAAAGTCACCATGTACCTCATACCTCCAAAAGATATTTGCTTGACTGGGCTGAAAACATCCGAGTGTATGAGCTCCAACGGCATCTCGGATCGATGTCTTGATTCCTTGTATGGCAACTGATGGGCCTTCCCATACTGACAACCAGCACAAACAGTGTCTTTCCGGATATCCACTTGAGGAAGCCCCTTTAATACTTGCTTTTGGATCATCTCCTTCAGCTTACTATAGTTAACATGTCCAAGACGTGCATGCCAAAGATCACCCGTCTTATTTCTTCGAGCCTTGTCCACATAAGCAGATTCAGCGGAGAGGACATAGACTGATTGTCTCCTCATTCCTTCCATAATGGGTGTGCCAATCACCTTTAATTTTCTAAAAATTGCCACACCTTTCGGCCCAAAGAGTACATATTTTCCTTCTGCTGTCAACCGAGGGACCGATAGCAGATTCTTCTTCAAGCCAGGAACATGATAAACTCTATCAAGTTGGAGTTGCTGAGGACCATACCTTGGAACAACCGCCTTTCCAACATGAGAGATTAATAACTTTGAGTTGTCTGCCATAAGTAGAACTCTCCTTCCTTTATAGTCGGCGATTCCCTCCAAATTTTTGTCATCACTAGTCATGTGGTTGGAGCACCCAGAATCAATGATCCAATCCTCCTTGTAGTTAATTGTTGGATTAGTTGTTGCTGCAAAAGTATGTGCCTCCATGTCCTCCTCTAACTCATTTTCCTCAACACCTTGAGAAAACCTAGCTTCAACATCCCATTCTTCTTCACTAGTGTAATTTTTCTTTTTCTCACTTGTGGTGGTGGCCACATTCTCTTCAAAATGCTTCTCATTCTGCTTCTCATTTTCTTCAAAGCGCCTCCTTAGAAACCAGCATTCTCGAGAAAAGTGACCCTTCTTACCACAATTGAAGCATCCATCCTTCCTTGGTTGTTATTGCTGGTTTTCTCGTCCATGGGCTCCCCCTGAATAGCTACTTTTCTCCTTTGGGTGATGCTTGCCACTTTCCATCCATCTTGGCTTTGACTTTCCTTGCCTCCTAGGTGGTCCCTTCTTCTTGCTTGAAGAGAGCCTCCTCTTCTTTCTTCATAGAAACGCCTTCCATCCTCTTGGCTAACTCCTCCTGATTAGCCAACAGATTTTGTAACTCCACAATGAAGGTTGAGTCGGCCATCCACTCACTGCGGCTATAAACCCATGATATTTGGGTCTAAGGCAATTAATGATGATTCTCCTCATGCGGGCATCACCAACTTTCTCCTCCGATGCCAACTCGGATATCTCTCGACATATGGATTTTATTTTTATGAAATATTGACCAATAGACATAGTTCCTTGAGAGATACCTGAAAGCTCCTTTTCCAATAGCTGGAGGCGTGCTTCATTCTTCTTCAAAAATAATTTTTCAAGAGTCTCTCAAGCTTCCTTTGGGCTACCTGCATCTCGTATATGCTCCAGTAGGTCCTCCTCAATAGTTGTCTTCAGCACGAACATGGCCTTGCCGGCTTTGATGCGCCATTTCCGTAAGACATTGCCACTTTTCTTTGATGGAGGCTCCATTTTGGTGCCCGCAACAACCTCCCATAGTTCTTGACCTTGTAGGTAAGACTCCATGAAGGTCTTCCAATATCCATAGTTGTTACTGTTGAGCTTCTTAATGCCTCCTGCACTAAAGAGATCCGTCATATCAACAGACACCCGGTGTCAACTACGCTTGGTCCCGGACCAGCGTTCCTTCACAGTCTCAGACTGTGAACTTCGGTAGAGTCTCCCCTTAGTGCCTTGATATTGCACTAACTAAAAAAACCTTTTCCAGATGGCCCCAGACCGTCACAGCTCCAATACCACTTGTAGGAGTTTTTGGTAACCCTAATACCCACTAATGAAGACCTACACTTAGAACACCAACTCACTCTGAGTCGATCGGTCCTTTTATAATTTCTAGTTACTTAGTGCAGAGGGTCCTTTCGACGGCAGAGTCGTCTTCTCACTTCCGGGTGGCAGAGCCTACCAACAGATGAAGCTGACTTCCGGGTGGCAGAGCCAACCTACGATGAAGTCCAAACCCTTAGGATCCCGGGTGGCAGAGCCTACCTTCGATGGATCACAACTTAGGCATTAAGTACCTAGAAACTATATGGCCCAACCGGAAGACTGACACTTGAAATAAAACTTTATTTCAACACAATAACTTTATACAAGAGTGACTACCTAGCACTCAACCCTTACACCTCTTATACCATGCTCTCACATATCTCAATGTCATGGCAAGGAGGGGTGCCTCTATTTATAGGCCAAGGGGCTCACAGATTTAAGACAAGTGTCCACTTTTAGAGATTTTCTAGATTTTACAACATTTGCTAATTTCTTTTATTACCTATTCTACATTCTTTCTTGATAAATATCTTGATTCATGAGTAGTAGAAAAACTTTTAAAAGTTTGCATTGCTTCTTTCAACAATTATCATGATGGATCAAGTGTTATGATCTTCACTACAATGAAGTATTTAGTTGCAGAGCAATTTTTTAACTACAGAGACAATGGCAATCATTCAGTTTGAGAATAAGCCCTTGGTCGTCTCCATGGCACCAAGCATCCTGCACCCTCCATGGTATCCTGTATCCTCGAAAATTATCAAGAAAAAAATATCAAGAAATTTCTTTGATTACCTTCTGAATGACCTTGTATCCACTAAACACAAAACATGCAGCCCTGCTGTTTGCTCCATCTCTGTCTGGTTATGGCCTAAGAATTAATCTTGACTGCAGTTACAGACCCTGGAATTACACGTGCAAATCAAGACACCTATATCTATATACATTATCTACAAGTAACCAGTTGGTCAGGTGTATAAAAGCGGTGTTTGCTTTCTGTGTACTTGTGTAGGCGATGTGTTTTTTTTTGTGTCAGACATAATATCTTCAATTGTGTCAAACATATAAATTCTGTTAGGTAGTGCAGTGTATTGTGCATAACTAAATTTCAGTCCTTGCTCGTTGGAAAGAGTAGTCTGATATTGTATATACTACGGACAACAAGCATGCCGCTGATTTTTATGCAAAGGATAAGATGTTTTTCATTGCTAGCCATGTGCTACACTGTAGGATTGTATGATATCATTTTCTCATGGCTGATTGGGTATGGTTCTAAACTATAACTGTCTCAACTGGAATCTTCAATCCTAATAGTAAAATACTGTACAGTGTGCTTGATTGGTCTTCCTTTTCCCATTGCAACAAATAGAGCATGTCTTTGTTATTCACAACAAAGACAAGTTCTTTATTCTACTATGGATTTACTCGCTTGACAGATAAGGGTGAGAAAAATTTGCTTCTGTTCATGAGTCTATGAAAGAAACATGTGTTCCAGTGCAGCTTGTTCAAGATTTTTGGCATATCTTTTTTCATACGACTTAGTTTATACCACTAGAGGACCTCCTGATTTCATAGTAGTGCTGCTAATTATTTGTTACCACTGGATAGTCTCTGTCTTCTTTCCATATCAAGTTCAGTTCTAATTCTCATTTCAGAAGGGACAGTTTGTACGCTTTTGATCTGAAAAATGCTAGAAAAGTTATATCCCACATGTACATTGCCCTAACATGCACTGCTTTCGTTGATTTTAGATGCTTTCTAATTTGTTGTAGATAACCTGCGTTGCTTCTGGCAATTTAAAATGAGATGCTTAACCGTGCTTATATTAGCCTGAAAATTCAAATGGTACTGCTTGAGTGCTTGTGCTTTGTTTTATACTTTAGTTCCCTGATTTTTTTGAGCAGAAACCGTGGGGCAAAGCCCCCCGGCAGCAGGAATATAATTAAAATAGAAACCAAAGAGTTTACAAGAGGACTTACAGGGCGCCTAACCAGAGGTTAGACAAAACAAGACCTAAAGAACTGAGAAGCTAGACTGTCAGGCTGTACAGGCTATACTGAAACAGAGGTAGAGGGAAAGAAGGCCAGTCTCACCAGATTTTATGTATGACTCCTATAGTTACAAATATAGTTTAACCTGCAGTTATAACATCAAGAACTGAACTGTCCCTTCTGAGGGCTTCAGTTATTGGTAGCCAAGTTGGAAACTGTACATAGTGCATGGCTTAATTGGTGAGATTATTGTGAGTGTTGTTCAATGGTAGTGTATATATATATAAGTTATAAATATAGTGTAACCTGCAGTTTATAACATCTAAGGAACCTATATAATTGCAAAGCGATGGTGTTTTGGGCAATACTGAGCAAATGCGTTTTTTCAGGGTGAACCGTTGGGCCATGAGATGCACTATTGTACCTCTTACATGTGGTTCAATAAATTGCTTGTCATATCCTTATCATTACTGTTAAATGGCTTGTGATATCCTTATCATTACTCCATAGGCACGATAGTTGTTTTAAGAGAACTTTTGTGTCTACCTTGCCAATTCTTCTAGCTTTTGGAAGAACCATCTTTCTTTTTAATATTTCTTTCATGTGCACTCTTTATCCGCTGCAGGTTAAGCAAACAACAGCTGTTCTGTTGGGGGCTTCAGTTACTGGTAGCCAAGTTGGAAGCTGTCCAACAAGCACAACAGCACCAGTGTGGAGGAGACCGGTGGCAGGGTTCTGAATTTGCAGCTTCGCCCTGCTGGTTGCTCGCTTGGCAGGTAAACAAAAACAAATTTAAACCTTCCCTATTGGTGAAAACTGTAGGAGCCATACCAATCTCACTTGTTACTCGACGCATCTCTGAGCCTGGCGTGTTCATTTAGATATTGGCATATCTTTCTATAGATTATCTGCTCATCAAGTTGAGGTTCATCAAGATCTCATTACTGTGGAAATGAGGGATTAGGGCCTTGTTAATCACTGGAAATCATTGAAGCAAAACTTCCAGCATTTATGATACAGTTCATTAGAAATTATCAATGCTTGATTTGTTCGTTGTTTCTTTACAGCTAATAGTGACAGGCAAAAAATTCCACTCTTTTTTTTCCAACCCAAGCATTTTACCACCACATGATTTCAGACAGAATGCTATATGTTCTAATGTATCGAGCGCTTTTCTGTCCTCTGTTTCTTGGTTCAAACTACTTCTATTCAACAGAGATGGTACAAATTATTAACATAGCCATGTTACAACAGAGCAGCATCAAAATTAGCTAGCCTTAAGGTGTCGTTAAGAAATTTTGCTTCTGCTGATGGCATTTTAGAAACACACGTTGATGAATCCTCAACTTGACAAAGGAAAGCTCCTCATGCAGAAACAGTTGTTCCCACTACAAAAGGTACATTCAATGGAAAACGGTGGCTCTCCTGCACAATTAGGTGACAAGACTAACACTACCAATGGAGGTAAACAAAATATATCAAAGTTTTACTATATTAAATTCAGTGTATTGTTTATATTATTAACGATAAACCATTGTATATTGTTGTCACAATGCAGGAAGCGATGCTGGACAACGCAAGAGAGAAAGAGATAAGGCTCGATGACAAGCAATGTCTCAAGAGAAAAGGGACGAAAAATATAAAAAACGTTGAGAAGCATATAAAAGAAAAAAAGAGCAACACCTACGTATCCAAACTACCAATGGTTGTGTACTAGAAACGTCGGTGAATAATAATATAGATATTACAATGGATGTCTCTTATTTTGATGTCTCACGATTGGTAGATGGTCAAGAAGCTTCAAATAAGGAAAATGTGGATCCTAATGAAACAGATGATTGGTTGCATAGGAATGATTCACTCCACGCAAACGACACTGATGATATACTTATATCCAGTCGGTTATCAGGTAAATAAATTGTTGATAATATGGTACCAACGCTTACATTTTTATGCTGGTGAAACTGTCAGTAGCTTTATAAACAACGAGAAGACCGTTGATCGATGTCTGGTGTTTCCTGGTTGTATTGTTACTATTTTAACTCAAACATAACTATGTAGGTGATGATGCAATTACTGCTCGCAGCATAGTTAATCAAGCAACACGGTCACAATGCAACAATGTTTCAAGAGCAGGCAACTCAATTGCGATGCTTCACACACGAGAGAGTTAACAAGTGAACAAGTGAAGACAGACAGTGCAAGGTGTAGGATGACTTATGCCGACATTACTGCATGGAGTAGAATGACATGCAACCATGACACCTGAGCAGCCGGAACAAAGGCGTAAACGACAGAGGCTTTATAATTAAACTCCATCCCACAAAGAGGCAATGAAAGTGGCTAAAGCTTGCTCTAGGGAGGTGCAGAAACAAACCTTAAATAATGAGTCCATTGCGATGGAGAATCCACTCTTTAATCCAACGATCGAGTGGCCTGCTTCAAACTCATCTAGGCCTCGTGGGCTCACTATGAGCCCCAGTGATTGGACTATCCCAGAAACTAGTGCAACACCTATTCGCTTCCCATAGGCTACTAAGGAGACAAATGATGATTACGATGGATGCGGTGATATATTGCCTAGTCGTATGACACATAGACGGAATATTCCATCTGGGCAAAAACATGCATTGTTAGCCCGTTGTAACACTGAGTTTGAGCGCCGTATCGGTCAGAACATAGGAGAAGCTAACAATGACGACGAATGCATGACCGGAGGCCATGTGTATGAAAATACGCCCTTACCTCAGTCAATTGTGACCAACAACGGTAATTAATGAGGCCTCACTACCCGTGTCATTGACATGAAACAGCTTTATTCATATCTCAATCTTGTCCATTATGTGATTGACAGAACCATTGGACCAAGCAATCAAAATGCTTCAGCTACACTTGAACAACCATTATTTGATGACAACGGTAATTTGCACATCTTTTAACATTCTATACGGTATTTGCTTACCTTTATTGTTACACAAGCTATAATAATATATCATGGCACGATGACAATAACAGAGAATGATGAGGGCAGCATATTTGAGGATGATGAGGAAGATGGCGAGGCGTATATGTTGTTGGTATAAATTAAGTGCAACTGAAATATGAAGGATTCCGCAAGCGCACAGAAAATACCATTGCAACATTTTACCGGGAGTATCCAGGTATTGTTATTTATATTTTACCACAGGGAAGCATGGGTTAAAGAATCTGATAATTCACCATCATGTATCTACTAACTTAGTAAGCCAACTAGACTACAACAGGGATAAATAATATATTTGAATTGATAGGATTTATGCAATATAACACCTAGGGATAGGTCACTTGAGAGGTCAATGATGATGTAAATTCCTATGATATTCTTATCACATGGTAAAGGTATATATCAAGACTTATCGTACTCTTGTGCACTTCGGGACGCCACTGGACAGAAGAGAGTACCATAAAAGATACCTCTACTGACGTGACTATGGTCCTACAATTTAAGAACCTGCTCAATGCAATATGGACGGGGCTGTCACCTCTCGTAACTACAATACAACAGGGAACAGGGTGTACTCATAGGCAGAACATCGTATAAGCACCACGTTTACATGAGGCTCGGCTACTTAGCCTAACCGGTAAAGCATAGACTAAGCGCTCTATGAACTAGCACATAAAAGTAATAATAAACTCAACTAGCAAGATATATTTAAGTAAGCATAGCCATGTAAATAAGAGAATAAGTATGAGTCTTACAGAATATTGAAGTAAAGATACAAGGCTTTACCAAGCCTCTAAGACTAGATCCGGAACCTCGAGCAAGAGCCCATCTCGATCCTCTCTCCCTAGCAACTAGTTGACTACATTAAAGAGTCTAGACCTAATCCTCTAGGGTAGAGAGAGAGGTTATCATTTCAAGAGACACCTCTCAATCAAATGAATAATGAATAAATTAGGGTTTCTCCCAGGGCCAGGGGCCTTGCTTATATAGCCTCCTAGGATGCACCACGGCCGTCAGATCAAATTGACCTAAATGGACGATTATTATTCATCCTCAAAGGCGGTAGAGGCAGGATCCGTGAGCCTAGACCTGATTGGTCCAGGTCAGCGGGCGCCCGCCCAAGGGTGTGGGCGACCGCCCGGCTGTCGAGCTGGTTCGGGCTCCCGTTTGGTCCAGTGCCTTCTCGAACCTTTCTGATTATAGAAAAGTACATGTTCGGCCTTTATCTCTATGTAAACCTACCATGTGGGCCTTTCTTGGTTCTTTTCAGCTAACACCCTGCAGAAATAGACATTTACCAAAACTCATAGAATTCCATTAGTATAACCCCTATGTCTAGATGGTATTTATGTTTAGGTCCTTTTTCATGTTTAGTTGACAGTTAAAATTAACACTTATCTACCATCAACAACTCCCCCAAGCCGACCCTTTGCTCGTCCCTGAGCAAAGATAAACTCAATGATAGATCAGGAGTTGCTATAATGCTTTCATGCCTCAGAAGTACACATGCGTTCAAACAAGAACTCTCCACCGGGTTAGAGTGAACTATTCTGACTTTCAAACTTACCCATATTACCTTCAACCATGGGGCTTGTAGCCTTCACTTGGGTCTTGAGCAGTTGAAAGACAGAATGGTTAAGTCAAGTGCCATGTTTCTAGCTCTTTGATCAACCATCATTCTGGAGTTTTTGCAAATTTTCAAATAAAACTCAGAGATTTCTATGTATGACTCTCTCAAAACTCTCCTTTGTGGTATTTCTGGATTCTTACCAAGGCATTAATGGTGTATGCCTTCCTCTTCTCTGAAGATATGTAGTATTTTTGGTATTTGGGCATAGTAATCATTAAGCCCTCTCTCTCTCTCACCTTAAATCTAATAAGCTTATATGGAGTTCATAGGTGGGGAGACAAGGAAAACATACTTGCAAACATTTATTACACAATCAAACCATGGTCCAGAGAAACAATTCATATAGTCAAATCAAGATATGCATGTGTAGTAGTGACGGTAAGGGGTGAAGAAATGATAATGGTGGATACCTAGTTCTACTAAAGCTCCTATGAAGGAAATTCATACCTCTCTTGAACTTAAAAATTTTGGAGAACATTGGGCTGCTCTTTTATTTATATATATATTATTTTTTTGAATGAGGGTATAAATATATTTTTCTTTCCTCTCTTTTTTTCTTTTCTCTCTTCTTTGTTCTTTTCTTTTTTTAATAGAGCAAACAACACCTAAGCCTCTTTTGAAACAGATAAATTGATAAGAGGTAGCAACAATAATATTTGGAGCTTTATGGGCTATATGGGCTAGTAAGAAAATGGTAGGGATAAATGTGATGGAATATTTTTTTGGGTAGTTTACTCCTAGGGTAGGAGTAGAACTAGTTTTAGGTGGATCTGAGTGGAATGCGCACTTTCAAGATAGAAGTGGCATGAATAAGTGGGTATATATGTGGATGCATACTTCCATGGTAGAAGCAACATAAATGGGTGGATAAATGCATGTGTCTGCTTCCAGGATAGAAGCAACACATATGTAAGTGGAGTGTATGTGGATCTTGATTTTAACCACATGACCAGCTCCTAAGGGTCTACACAGCTCGACCACACTCAATGCTCACAAGCAGTAACAAAATGAGTGTAGGGGTTTCTTAGTCTAGTAAGCATGTATATGGCTGTGGTAGGTATTTAAACTCTCGTCATATAGGAACTCATCATGCAGTAATTTAATTTTTTAAAAGATAAATATTTCAGAACTCTAGCATCTCTAGGAACAAGATAAACAACATCTCAAATCCTTCCCATATCATATCTGTCAACCACCTAGACTTAGATCAAGCATTCGCTACCCACAAGTTCAGGTTTAGAGCAAATCTTAAATCAAAACTATTGTATCCAAAACTCGAAAGAGTTCGAGACTGAAAACTAGGTACTTGAAAGGAATTATGGCAGAGCAACTATTCATCATTTCCATGTAAGAGTTTATTCTAGGGATTCTTTTTAGCAAGGTTAAACACTCCTTCATTTTATTTAGCGAACCTAATATCTCACATAAAAAACATATAAATATAAAAGAGAAAAATTTATTTGGTTTCAAAAGGTTATGTATCTTTTTATTTATCTAACCATTTTAACATAGCAGAAAACATATATAAACAGATATATAAATATATAGGTAAGAGAATACTTAGCTTGATACATGGGGATGCTCTTCCTCAAGCTGGATGTTGACATAGTCTTTATTGATGCAGCATACAGACAATGGAGGTGTACTTCCTCTCTAGAAGTGTTCGTGATGATGACTGTTGAGACAGCACTCCGACAGATGATAAACATCCTCCTGTCTGTTAGCTTTCTTTGATCCTTCAAATTCTATGAAGCTCAAATAGACATCAAAGCTTGTGAAACTGATTAAGTGTTAGTCATAAATCTCTAAGCCTTGAGCATATCGAACCTCCTTATATATATTTCTTTATTTAGCAGTATCTTTCTGTTAATAAATATTTTTGGTATTTTATATTTATACTATGCAAGGAACTGTAAACATGATGACAACATATTTATTTTATTTTTATGCCACCACAATAAATATACTCATGGGTGTTATGCAATGCATGACATTTTTATTTTCTTTTCTATGACAGCATCGATAAAGTAAACATGCAGCTAACTATGCATTTTAAGGAAAAGTAAATATGTTGGATAGAATTTTAATTCAATGCTGAAAAGGAAAATATGGATAACTACCAAGTTTACCTCCCTGGCGTGGGTTCGGTGATTTAAGTCTTCCGAACAGGACTTCTTGTCATGTCCCCTCCTTAAATGCATTGTCTGATCCCAAAGGTGGAGACCTTAACAACTGCACCTCTTGAGATGGTGATTTTGAAGATGGTGTCGCCCAAGTAATTTGCCATCTTGCTCAGTATGCATGTTGTAGTTCAGAACTTTCACTTGTAGAATTTGGAGAATCTAACTTTCTTAAACTTTGCTTGAAGTGTGTCCTTCTTGCAAAGACTAGATAGAGATCAAGTGCATGGGTCCTGTTGGTGGAAAAACACCAACAGAACCATAACCTATTTGTTCTTCTCTAACCTTAGGCAAATTGAACATGATGAAATTGATGTGCATTGTTGATTCTTATAACAAGGGTGAAAAGATAGAAGGAGCACAAATGTGGCATCCAAACACTTTGAGCAACAAGAGTGAAATTACAAGCTATGGAAGGATCGTCACGTTATATTATGTATAAAACAATTTCATGATTACGACAACCATCTCCCAAAGATGCCACTTTTAGCTCATTTAATTATGACTATGAAATCAAGAGAGTGATGCTATGAACAAGCTTAAGAAATAAGACATGTTGAGTTAGTTAGATTGAATCAAGCTAATTTTAACTCAAATATGTTTATTCCTTTCTTTAGGTGCATACCAGAGTCAAGGTAAGTGTTTTTAAATAATGACCACTTACCTTCAGATATTACCTTTGTCACTAGAGCGCCCTATGATGAGCATCTTATCTTCTAGATCTGTATTCCTTCTTCCTTCTTCTCTCTCTTTTTTATCATTATCTCCAGACCTTTTTTTCCACTCATTGTTTCTTCTCTACAAAGGATTAGTGGACAAAAAATACCAGAGTGCTAGAGTGATGGGAGCTTGGGAGGAGGAAGAGCATTGTTGGATCATCTTTAGAGGAGTCGGTGGCCTTCCTCATCCAAGCTTGAGTCTTGTTGTCGCTCACCACTTGTGTGTGTTGAATCATCTCTCATATTGTGTTTTAACTCCCATGTCCTTAGATACCATTCATCCTTTGTTATTAAATCTTCACCTGCAAAGGTTAGTGACCAAGAATACCCGAAGAGAACTTTTCCTAGAAACATTTTTTTAACCAAAGCATGAGCCTTCATGTGCCCATATTTTTTCTTTGTAACTGGACCTTCATGTGCCCATATTTTTTATATAACTTAAGATAAATGTAGTATAATAAATATGAGATAAATATTGAATTACTTGTCAGCGAGGGCTCATAATTTTTAGGTCCATTGAGCAGGACCTCTCCCTTGCATTTTGCTTTTCTTGGGACTATCTGATCCAGGAGATGATGCAGACAGTTGCATGCTCTTCTTTCATCAACCATTCCTCATTTTCGTTGGGTCTTGGTTGACGAATTGATATTAATTGGAAGTGCAGACTAGAGTTCCTCCTTGTTGGTCTTTGTCTTCTAGTGACATGGCGAAGAATTATTTTGTTAATGATATGCCAGCCATCTTGATGGTTAAGGAAGGAACCTCATTATGAATTGCATGAATGCTTCATCTCCAATGAATTAAGGACATCATCTTGCGATCATGGTTGTTCATGGTCGTTCAGGTCTTGGTCAGCAGTCAACCTCTTGATTGATGATTTGTTACTACAAGGATGCATGCCATGCTATAATGACATCTTGTCATCCTTGTGCTTGCTGCTGACATGCAAGATGGTGTCTTCAAAGATCATGAGAGAAGGTCTCTGATTGGCAAATACGAGGTGGGTTGCACCCTGTGTCTGATTGGCATCCAAGCTTGAGTTTTTGGGAAGACTCGATGCTACAATGTCTTCACTTTTCTCAGGGCTAGTCACATTGTTTGTCCACTTCCTTTGGGCAAGTATTGTTGATGTAGATCTTATATAGGGCACTCATTTCCTTTATTCTATTACTAAAGTGGTGATTTGGCAAGTTCATGACAAACCACGTACATGCATAGTGTAGATTCTTGCCTACAAAATGTTAGTGGACACATACCCGAAGGATTGCAAGGATTTAAAAAAATAGGTTGTTGTCCACAACTTATTTGAGTTTCATCTATGCTAAAGAAGGGATGTTTTTTAGGAGCATTTTAGCATAGATTCTGTTTATCATGTTTTGCAATATTTTTATTTTGTGGCACTCTAACATGGTTCAAGGCAAAGGTAACTTGCAACAAAAGACAATGTGAGTGATCCTTGATACTTACAGTTCTTCCATCACTAATGAATGAGCCAAGTCTTTTGCACGAAGTTGTTCGAGTTCATCATATGTCGTGCTTCATCTCGCATATGAGTTCATCTCTTGACTTGCCCAAATTGGATTTGTAAATTTTCTGCAGGGGTTAGTCCAACAAAATAATAAATGTCTACACTAGCAATTTTCAGTTCAATAACCAAACTAGACTCCATGTCTTAATTGGGTTAAGGAAGACTATTTAACCTAAGCACCATGCTTAATTTAAAAAGCCTTTAGAAGCACACATGTAGTACTTCCAAACCAAAGCATAATATAGCAAACAAAGATAGCATGAAAGCACTTTAGGGATTTACTCATCTCAAGATGAAAGAGCATGATCATGGTGAGGATTTTTTTCAATTTTTGATGCAGGCAACATGAATGCAACTAACTAAACATGCTATGGATTTGAGGAAACAATAAACTAAACAAAAGTGGAGAGGATGCATTGATGATTAAAGCAAACATGCAGTGGGATGCAAGAATTTAAAATATAACTACTCATAAATTTAAAGTCCATGAGCAAGACTATCTCATCTTTTCTTGATCATACTTACCATGACTCACAAGATGGTTGGGAGAGGTGCAGCTTCTAATTTCATCACATGAGATTTGAATTGAATTCTTTAATCTACACATAGTTAGAATAATATATATGTATACACAAACCTGTGAGATGGTAGGGTCCAACATCGATGAATGTTGAATGTTGGGTGTTGGGGCATCCTGGGTTCTTTGATGTCTCTTTTCTTTTCTTGTGGAAACTTGCCGAAAGGTCAAAATGGCTTCTTTTGTCCTGTCTATTTCACAACTCAACAGAACAAGGGGTAATCCTACTAAAGCTAGTGATACACTAAATTAGCAGACATCAAGATCATTATCAAAATCTTTGCGCCAAATGCTTCCCCGGCAACGGCGCCAAAAATGCTTGTTGGTATAAATTAAGTGCAACTGAAATACGAAGGATTCCGCAAGCGCATAGAAAATACCATTGTAGCATTTTACTGGGAGTATCTAGGTATCGTTATTTATATTTTACCATAGGGAAGCATAGGTTAAAGAATTTGATAATTCACCATCATGTATCTACTAACTTAGTAAACCAACTAGACTATAACAGAGATAAATAATATATTTGCATTGATAGGATTTATGAAATATAACACCTAGGGATAGGTCACTTAAGATATGCAACTAGTATACTTGAGAGATCAACGGGGAGGTAGATTCCTATGATATTCTTATCACATGGTAAAGGTATATATCAAGACTTACCGTACTCTTATGTACTTGGGGACGCCACTAGACAGAAGAGAGTACCATAAAAGATACCTCTACTGATGTGACTACGGTCCTACAATTTAAGAACTTGCTCAATGCAATATGGACGGGGCTGTCTTCTCCCGTAACTACCATACAACAGGGAACAGGGTGTACTCATGGGCAGAACATCATATAAGCACCACGCTTACACGAGGCTCGACTACTTAGCCTAACCGGTAAAGCATAGACTAAGCGCTCTATGAACTAGCACACAAAAGTAATAATAAACTCAACTAGCAAGATATATTCAAAGTAAGCATAGCCATATAAATAAGAGAATAAGTATGAGTCTTATAGAATATTGAAGTGAAGATACAAGGCTTTACCAAGCCTCCCAGACTAGATCCAGAACCTTGAGCAAGAGAACCATCTTGACCCTCTCTTCCTAGCAACTAGTTGACTACATTGAAGAGTCTAGACCTAATGCTCTAGGGTAGAGAGAGAGGTTATCATTTCAAGGGACACCTCTCAATCAAATGAATAATGAATAAATTAGGGTTTCTCCCAGGGCCAGGGGCCTTGCTTATATAGCCTCTTAGGATGCACTACGGCCGTCGAATCAAACCGACCTAAATGGACGATTATTATTCATCCTCAAAGGCGGTGGAGGCAGGATCCGCAAGCCTGGACCTGATTGGTCTAGGTCAGCGGGCGCCCGCCAAAGGGTGTGGGTGGCCGCCTGGCCATTGAGCCAGTTTGGGCTCCCGTTTGGTCCATTGCCTTCTCGAACCTTCCTGATCATAGAAAAGTACATGTTTGCCCTTTATCTCTATGTAAACCTCATATGGGCCTTTCTTGGTTCTTTCAGTTGACACCCTGCAGAAATAGACATTCACCAAAACTCATAGAATTCCATTAGTGTAACCCCTATATCTAGATGGTATTTATGTTTAGGTCACTTTTCATGTTTAGTTGACAGTTAAAATTAACACTTATCTACCGTCAACACATGTATGCTGAGCAAGGTATTTGTAACCAATACCTTAAAACTTTTTTAACATCCATGCATTTATCTAACCTTGTCCATTATGTTGTTGACAGAAAACATTGGACCAAGCAACCAAGATGCATCTGCTACACCTATAGAACCATTATTTGATGACACTGGTAATTTGCACTATTAGTAACATTTTATACATTGTATGCTATCCTTTATTATTACCCAACTTGTGATGTCTCATGGCACTTTGACGATCACATATGATGATGAGGATGACATATTTGAAGATGATGAGGAAGAGGATGAGGGATACTTGTTTGCTGGGTAAGGTATTTGTACCAAATACCTTTCTGAACATCCACTCCTTTTTCTAACCTTCATTTTTTGTTTGAATTTTATTTCATTAGAGGAATCAGATGATGATGTACAAAATGAAATTCCTAAGGATGACACGGCTTCTAACCTTGAAGTACCTGACCCGTACCAAAAGGTGTACAGTAACATCCCTACGGAGACACACATGCTATAACCTGTCCCTGATTGCCACCATTGCTTTGCGAAGAGGTTCCCAAAAGAACCACCTAGGTTCTGTTGCCGCAGTGGAAAGGTCAAGCTGAGTGATCCAATCGTACCAGGCCAGCTCATGAGGCTTTGGACGAGCTCCGAAGCGGATGCCAGGCACTTCTGTAACAATATTAGGTTTTTCAATGGCCACTTCTTTTACTTCCCTCTATTGTCACCTCGACAGTGCTACTTCTAACATGAGGAACACCGACATATATACCTTCCATGCACATGGCATGATATATCACAACATAAGGTCATTTGGGAGAGAAGATGGAGTGCAGCCTAGGCATCTTGAGCTTTACTTCTATGATGATGATACGAGCCTTGAGTACCGGTACCGAAAGTGTCATGAAGAGAAGTATGAAAAATATAAAGAAGTTATAGATAGATTGGTGGCCATCCTTCGCAACAACTCGTACTCACAAAAATTGCGAGTATGGGGTAGTCTGAACATCTCGAGGACTATCGTATTAAACTTAACCTTGATCAACGATTGGACCAAAGGACATACAACGTACCGATGGCTGATGAGGTGGCTACTGTTGGGTCGAGGGTAGTGAACTCCTTGGTCAGTTTCAGAATAGTGTTATCCTGCATGGGAAAGATAGGAGTAGGCATGGCATCCGATCATACCATGGGTGCTATGATGCTCTTTCATACCCGTTCTTCTTCCCTAACAATGAGCTTGGATGGCATATGGATATCTCAAAGAAAAATATTACTATGGAGGAAGTGAACGTGGCTCGTGCCCTGTGTAAGGCTTGTAATGGTTCAGAAGAAGAAGAAACAGGTTTGTTCATCTCCTTATTCTTTTTCATGTATACAAAATCGTTATCCTAGGAACAACTCTAATACCATAGTTTTTTGTAGAATCTCTAGGAAATTTATGTGTTTCTGTGTGTGACTACTATTGTACAAGTTCTAGATACGACTAGGAATCTTTAATCCCATACTTTATGGCCAGCGTCTTTTTAAGCAGTTTGCGGTGGACACGTAAATGAAAATTGAGAGTTCTCGACTGGATTACATATGCAATCATCAAATAGAGATTAAAGCTGACCTCTACCAAGGATTAGTTGATAGCTTGCATGCTGGAGGGTAGAACAGAAGAAATTGGAAAGCGGACGATGATGCCTACATCGTTTATCATGGGCCCGAGGGACAAGAGGCATAGGTACTTGGATGCCATGGCACTCGAGCAAAGGTTTGGAAAACCAGACATCTTCCTAACTATGACATGTAATCCAAAGTGGGATGAGATCACGCATGAGTTGTACCCTGGACAAACAACACAGGATCATCCTGATCTTGTTGATCAGGTATTTAGGGCAAAACTGGAAGAGCATAAGGACAAGGTGCTAAAAAAGGGTATCCTCGGAAAGGTTCACGCTCACGTGTATGTTGTGGAGTTTCAGAAGAGGGGTCTACCGCACACACATGTTCTGCTTATCATGGAGAGAAAGTACAAGATCACATGCCCAGAGTAGCATGACCTTCTCATCTCAGCCGAGCTCTGAAACAAAAAGAAGTATCCAGAACTGTATAAAATGGTCACAAAGCATATGATGCATGGCCCTTGTGGAAACTTTAATCACAATTGCCCATGCACAAAGGGTCGTAAATCATGCAAGAACCATTACCCGTGACCTTTCTGTGATGCCACATTGCAGGGCAAGGCTTCATACCCAGTTTACAGATGGCGTGGTGATGGTAGAAAAGAGAAGGTTTGCGGGCATGAACTTGACAACAGATGGGTCGTGCCTTACAACCCGTACCTCCTATGCATGTTCAATTTCCACATCAATGTTGAGGCATGTGGGAGCATCAAGGCCGTCAAGTATTTGTTTAAGTACATTCATAAGGGCCATGACCGCGCGTCTGTTGCTATGAGAGCGGCTGACAATGAGGATAATGAAGGAAACATTGATGAGATCAAAATGTATAGGGATGCTAGATGGGTAACTCCTCCAGAAGCCTTGTGGAGGATATATGGTTTTGATATAAGTGATAGGTCCCCTTTGGTGTTGTCCTTGCAACTCCATCTTCCTGGCATGCACATGGTGTCATTCTACCGACGCAAGGGTGTTCGACGAGTGCTTAATCGTCCAGGTGTTGAAAGGTTGATGATTACTGCCTACTTTGAGAAGAACAGCACTTCTAAACATGCCCGTGGTATATTGTATCAGGACTTTCCTGAGTACTATAAGTGGGACTCACGGGATAAAACATGGGTTAGGAGGGCACAAATGAAGTTTATAAAATAGATCAAAAGAGTTGTATGTGCTAATCTAGCCAAAGGGAAGCGTTACTATCTTAGGGTTCTTCTGAACCATGTTGCTGGTGCAACCTCCTTCACTGATCTAAAGACGGTTCTGGTAGACTCTTACCGACTTTTTGTGAAGCTACGAAAAAAAGGGGCCTTATTGAAGCAGACAACACATTGCATGAATCTCTTGCTGAAGCTACTCAGTGGGTGATGCCACGTGCACTATGAAGGCTCTTTGCAATAATCTTGGTATTTTGTGAGCCGAGTGATGTGTTAGATCTCTGGGAAAAGCACAAGGATGCAATGTCAGAGGACTACAGGTGCAAAAACCAGTCTATCTTTGTAGTGGAATAGATGGTCCTCATAGATATTTGGAAGTTTTTAGAATCAATGAACAAGGAAATAAAGGATGACCCACTCCCTGGTATTGACGACACATATGATCCATCTAGCGATATTCCTAGAGAAATTTTTGATGAGGCTAATGTTGGGGTAAATGCTAATGACTTAGAACTATCAAATACCCTTAACGAGGAGCAGCAGGCTGCTTACAATGAGATTATGGTTGCTGTTGATAGCGGGCATGGGGGTGTGTTCTTTGTGGATGGACCTAGTGGCACCAGAAAGACATATCTATACAAAGATGTACTTGTTATTATACGTAGTCGGAACAAGATTGTCATGGCAACAGCAACATCTGGTGTTGCAACCTCAATATTGCCTGGTGGCAGAACGGCCCACTCACGCTTGAAGGTTCCCCTCACCCTTGAAGATAGGACCTTTTGCACCTTCAAAAAATAGTGTGGAACTGGAAAGTTGCTTCGGACCACATCTCTTATTATTTGGGAGAAGGTGGAGATGATGAGAGGCAAGGTGTCGAGGCACTAGACAATAGCCTTCGTGATATCATGGATAGTCCTAACCTACCATTTGGGGGGAAGATTATCGTGTTTGGAGGAGATTTCAGGCAGGTTCTCCCTGTTGTAAGGAAATGGTCAAGGGCTCAAATAGTCGATGCCTCGCTACGGATGTCATACCTTTGGAATTCCATGCAGCATCTCAAACTGGTGCGCAACATGAGGCAAAGAGTGACCCATGGTTTGCGAAATACTTGCTACGCATCGGGGGAGGCTCTGAGGAGGCTAATAGTGATGGTGAAATCCGGCTGCCTGATGATATATGCATATCACAGACCGGTGAAGACAGTGATCTTGATACGCTAATTGACTGCATATTCCCTGCCCTTAATGCCAATGTGTCAAACAAGAGCTACATCACATGACGAGCAATATTATCACCATGGAATGACTAGGTTGATATGATTAACATGAAGATGATAAGTCATTTTCAAAGGGATGAGATGGTGTACCATAGCTTTGACAGTGCCGTGGATGATCCAAACAACTACTATCCATCTGAGTCCCTCAACAATTTGAACCCCAGCGGTCTCCCACCACATGTGTTAAAGCTCAAGATTGGGTGCTCGATCATTTTACTAAGAAATATTGACCCTGCGGGTGGACTTTGTAATAGAACCAGGCTGGTGGTTTGAGGGTTCCAAAGAAATACCATAGATGCAGAAATTATGGTTGGAGACCATGCCGGAAAAAGAATCTTCTTACCACAGATTCCGATATGTCCCTCTGAAAGGTCCTAATGGCTAGAGGGGGGTGAATAGCCTAATAAAATTTCTTGCAAAGACACTTAAGCAACTTGTTAGACTAAGAGATGGTGTAAATGCAAAGCTAAAGCTTCAATTACTCTATGCAAGCCTTTCTAACAAGTCTAGTATATAGGCTTTACTACTAGCACCCAATCAACAACAAGCCTAGCAATTCTAAAGAGGATTACTCTAGGCACTTCACTCAACTAGCAAGAGCAACAAGATAAGAGCACAAAGGAGATGCACAAGCTAGCAATTCTACTCACTATCTAGCAAGACAAGCAAACAATAAAAGAATGAATAACAAGCTAGATACAAGATAGGGTGATTGTTTTGTTACACCAACGCAAAGTGTAGATGGCTAATCACCCAATCCAGATAACCGCACAAGAGAATATTTGATAATCACAATATGAACATAGTGATTTTTACTGAGGTTCACTTGCTTCCTAGCAAGCTACTCCTCATTGTGGCGATACTCTCGCTTGGAGATGTGCACTCTAAATTGGCACTCAACGCCAAACCTGCTGTCGGGCACTGCACTATCAACACAAGACGGGGATCCTCCAAGCCACGTGCAATCCACTAGAGTATCCTTTTGCGAACTCCTGCGGGGAAGGATCAAGAACCCCCTCACAAGAACATCGGGTGTGGCCTCGAACAATCTCTACCTCGAGCTCAACACCCCGCTGCCTCCAAACCGTCTAAGGTGATGGGAATCACCCAAGAGTAACAAGAACTCCACAACGAACTCGAAGATCTAGTGCCTCTAGATGCAACTCTCAATGCTTAGCACTAGATTCTCACTCAGTCTCACTCTAGATGAACAAGAAAGTCAAGAGATGAGTGGGGAGGAGTTTTTCTCGCTCAAAGAATGCTCAAGAATGAAAGAATGGGCAAGAATACCTCCCAACGGCCGGCTAAAACCCATATATAGTCACCTCAGATTGGCCTACCGAAACTTCTAGTGGAGCCCCACCAGACTTTCTAGTAAGTTCAGATCTAGCCGTTGTACGCAAGTTAGTCCAGATCTAGCCGTTGTACGCATGATCCGGAACTTTCGGTCACCTAATTGGAACTTCCGGTCATCCACCGGAACTTCCGGTCGTGAACCAGAAGTGATTCGGGGCGTGCGGTTGCTCGGGCTGGGCTGACCGGAACTTCCACCTGAACTTTTGGTCACCAACCAGAAGTGTTTCAGAGCGTGCGGTTGCTCGGGCTGGGCTGACCGGAACTTCCAGTCCAGGCCCACCAGAACTTTCGCTGGTACAGCACCATCCCACACTAAAACGGGCATCTCTTATCTCTGAACTCCATTTTTTATGATCTTGGACTCTATGGAAAGCTTATTCAGAGGGCTACGCAACCAACATATCCTCAAGATCTCAATCATTATGGATTAAAGCAGTTTTCTAATCCAAGAGCCATCACATCTCTTTTTCAACACAAGTGTTCATCATCGTCACGCCTTCGCCAATCCAAGTCACACCACTTGCCAAGCACGCTAACCTCAACATGTAAACCTCTTTGATCATAAGAGTTAGCATATCTCCAAGAAGAGCAGGGGCAAGGGTTAGCGCTTTAGTTAGTCTCTCATATGCATCATGCCAAGTTAAACCTAGAGGCACTTGAACCGCGAATTCAACTGTGAATCCCCCTCTTGATAGTCGGTTATCAATCCTAAATATGATCACACCCTCTATAGTGTCTTGATCACTGAAAGGAAATCACCTATCTCTTATACCTTTGCCTTGATCCCTTGATGCTTGATCAACAAAATGTCCAAGTCCACCATCAGGTCCCTAGGCATCACCTCCATGTTGCTTATGTGTCTAGTCACACTTAGATGAATCATTAGCAACATTGAGTGTCATCAATTATCAAAACCAAACAAGAGCTTTCAATCTCCCCTTTTTGGTAATTGATAACAACCCTTCACAAAAATCTCAAAGATATGGAAATTGAATTCAATATGAAATTGAATTGCTTGTCCAAGATAAATTGATCATGAATCTTGGTTGGACAAGCATTCAACTTCGGTTTTGGTAGTGGTAGCTCCCCCTACATATGTGTATCCAATGTTTGGTCGATTTTCAAGCACATATGCATAGATGAGAGATATCACTACCAAAATTGATGCTAAGGTTTATAGAATGAACCTTTGAAGAGTGATACCAATCAGAGTGTGATAATAAACCATCCTTAGCATCATGGTAACTAGACATACATCAAAACTTAAAATACCTCATGAGATCAATATTATAAGAGAGATACCTTAAATTGCATGAAAAACACTATGCCTAGAAACCACAAGAGAGCATGCTAGTACTTCATATCATCATTCAAGTTCTAGAACTAGCACACACCATTCAAGCATGAATATTGAATTTAAACTTGCAACGCTCTATATCATCATGCTATGCACATACAAATGCAACAAATAGCTTGTGAGCTTGCTCCCCCTATTTGTGTGCTCAAATTTTAAGTTTTAATTGATCCCCTTCCATTGATCTTTGTGACTTATTTCTCCCCCTTTGTCAACAATCACCAATAAGGGTGCATAAGATGAGAGAAACAAGTCAATCAAATTATGGTCAAATCTAGACCACTTGCCTAGAATATGTATTTTGATTTGAACCAAGGACAAGCTTTTCACACCTCAATAATAAGGGTTATCTTGACCATGTTGAAATACACATCATGAGCTCATGCTATAGATTCAACACTAGGTTTGCAAGTTCACAAACATGTCATATGCCACCACTAGATCAAATCAACCATAGAAGCAATAGTGATGCCATACATACATCAAATTCCTTTGATTTTCATGAATGATCCTAATAAGATGCACCATGACTATATGTTCTACACAACTAGCAAAGGATGCATTATATGCCACAAATAACTTTACCTTGCTATGTTGGAGGAGAGACATGTCATATATAAGGGGGTGCATCAACTCATGTTGGAGAAGCTAAGTATGTTCAATTCATTCCTCAACTTGTAATATCTTCTTTCATCAAGTGGCTTGGTGAAAATGTCAGCTAGTTGATCTTCGGTGCCAATGCTTTCAATGCTAATATCACCTTTTTGTTGATGATCCCCTATGAAGTGGTGCCTCACATCAATGTGCTTTGTTCTTGAGTGTTGAACTAGATATTTGGTCATCTTGATAGCACTCTCATTGTCATAAAACAAAGGCACATGCTTGAACTTGATTCCATAGTCCTTCAAGGTGGCTTTCATCCATACCAATTGTGCACAATAATTCCCCCCACTAATATATTCAGCTTCGGTGGTGGAAAGTGCAATACTATTTTATTTCTTTGAGGACCAAGAAACTAGAGATCTTCCAAGGACTTGGCATGTTCCACTTGTACTCTTTCTATCAATTTTGTAACTGGCATAGTCAAAGTCTGAATATCCAACCAATTCAAAGCTTGACCCCTTTGGATACCATAAGCCAACATCTTGTGTTCCCTTTAAGTATCTCAATATTCTTTTAGCTACCATCAAGTGACTCTCTCTTGGTGAGGCTTGATATCTAGCACACATGCACACACTAAACATGACATCCGGCCTAGAAGCGGTCACATATAGCAAACTTCCAATCATAGAACGATATAGCTTTTGCTCCACCATATTGCCACTATCATCAAGGTCCAAGCCTCATTTGTACCCATTGGTGTACTAATAGCTTTAGCATCTTGCAAATCAAACCTCTTGATCATGTCCTTTATGTACTTGCCTTGACTCACAAAGGTGCCATTCTTCATTTGCTTGATTTGAAGTCCATGGAAGTAACTTAGCTCTTCAAGCATAGACATTTCAAACTCACTAGCCATCATCTTAGCAAACTCTTCACAAAAGTCTTAATTGGTTGAACCAAATATAATGTCATCCACATAGATTTGTAACACAAACAAGTCATCTCCAATTCTTTTGGTGAAGAGAGTGGTGTCCACTTTTCCTATCTTAAACCTTTAGAGAGGAGATAATCTCTCAACCTCTCATACCATGCTCTTGGTGCTTGCTTCAAACCATAAAGAGCCTTCTTGAGCTTGTAGACATGGTTGGGCTTCTTCTCATCTTCAAATCTGGGTGGTTGCTCAACATAGACTTCTTTATTGATGAATCCATTTAGAAATGCACTCTTCACATCCATTTGATATAACTTGATGTTGTGAGCACAAGCATAGGCTAATAGGATTCTAATTGCCTCCAATCTTGCTACCAATGCATATGTTTTTTCAAAGGCAAGACCCTCTATTTGTGTATATCCTTGGGCAACCAATCTTGCTTTGTTCCTCACAACCAACCCATCTTGATCTTGCTTGTTCTTGAACACCCACTTAGTTCCAATCACATTGTGCTTCTTTGGCCTCTCAACAAGCTCCCAAACTTGATTTCTTGTGAAGTTGTTCAATTCTTCATGCATGGCATTTATCCAATCAGGATCCTTTAATGCTTCATCAATCTTGGTTGGCTCAATAAATGACACAAATGAATAATGCTCACATATGCTAGCCAATCTTGATCTTGTTTGCACACCTCTTTTACTGTCTCCAATGATATGATCTAGAGGATGATCTATTGCAACATTTGAAGGTTGAAGCACTTGTTGATTTGGATTGCTTGCTTGACCTTGATCTTGCTCTTGCTCTTCATGTTGAGTGCCACTAGTGCTTACTTGATTTGAATCTAAGTTTACCACTTGGCTTGTCATTTGCACCTCATCATCAACTTGGCCTATTATCACCAATGTCCATGTGTCTCATTGCATTGCTCAATTGTTCTCCACCCACATCATCTTGATTTTGATGGTCACTTTGAGAGCCTTGGGTTTTATCAAACTCAACATCATGAACTTCTTCCATAGTACAACTATCCAAGTTCTACACTCTATATGCCTTGCTTGATGTAGAATAACCAAGTAAGAAATCTTCATCACATCTCTTATCAAACTTTCCAAGTCTTTGGCCTTTCTTGAGAATGTAGCATTTGCAACCAAACACTCTAAAGTATGCAGTGTTGGGCTTCCTTCCATTCAATAGCTCATATAGTGTCTTCTCATGCTTTCCATGACAATAGAGGTGGTTGCTAGAGTAGCAAGTCGTATTGATAGCATCACTCCAAAACTTTTGGCTAACATTGTATTTATAAAGCATTGTTCTTGCCATTTCAATCAAGGTTCTATTCTTCCTTTTCACTACACCATTGGATTGAAGAGTGTATGTTGGAGAGAATTGATGTCCAATGCCAAGCTCATTGCATAACTCTTCAATCTTTGTGTTCTTGAACTCACTACTGTTGTCACTTCTTATCTTCTTGATGGTAGTCTCATACTTATTTTGCACCCTGTTGACAAATGACTTGAATAGATCATACACTTCACTTTTGTCATAGAGGAAGAACACCCATGTGTATCTAATGTAGTCATCAACTATCACAAATCCATACTTGTTGAAACCAATAGATGTGTAGGTTATTGGGCCAAACAAGTCCATGTGCAATAACTCAAATGCCTTTGATGTGCTCATCTCATTCTTCTTGGATGTGGCTTCCCATGTTGCTTGCCGGCTTGACATGCACTATAAGGTCTATCCTTCTCAAATGTGACATCACTCAAGCCTCTAACCAAGTGATGCTTCACTAACTTGTTCAATTGATTCATGCCAACATGACCAAGACTTCTATGCCATAGCCATCCCTTGCTAGACTTGCCAATCAAACATGATGAAAGTTGGGATTCACTAGCATTAAAATCAACCAAATACAAGCTTCCATGCGTAAACCCCTTGAATATGAGATTTGTTTGATCCATGCTCACCACTTCAACACTATCTTTGTTAAATATGTATTTATAACCAAAGTCACACAATTGAGCCACCGATAATAGATTGAAGTTCAAAGTATCCACTAGCAACACATTTGATAGACTCTTATCATTGGATATAGCAATCTTTCCAATCCCCATGACCTTGCCTCTATTGTTGTCACCAAATGTGATAGAATCAAATCCACTATTATCATTCTTATTAAGTGACTTTGTCTCTCCGTTCATATGATTTGAGCACCCACTATCAAGCACCCAATGCCTTCCTCTAGCTTTATAATGTACCTACAAGCAAATCAATAAAGCTTAGGTACCCATTTTTGCTTGGGTCCTTGGAAGTTAGTTACCAAGCTCTTTGGAACCCAAATAGCCTTCTTCTTTGGGCTCATCCTTGGGTTATCAACAAACTTGGCTTTTACACCCTTCTCACCCTTGGTAAGCATATAACAAGAATCAAAGCATATAGAATAAGCATGAGGTTTCTTCTTGTTATGGTTCATTTATTGCAATTATGCTCTAAATGCCCAACTTGCTTGCATTTATTGCAATAACGACCATCGCTCCTCACAAAGCTAGGCTTTGGAGTCACAAAGGCCGCCTTGCCTCTCTTGGGGGTATAGCCCAATCCTTCAGTATCGAAGGGCAACTTTTGGCAACCCAAGAACTTAAGCAAGCGGGTCTCACCACCATAGGCTTTGCCTAAGGCATGAGTAAGCTCATCCACCTCTCTCTTGAGAGCATCATTCTCAACCTTTAATGATGAATCACTAGAAGTAGAGATAGATTGGGTGGTGGTGGATGAAGAGCTACAAGAAGGGTTAGCATTTTTCACAATGATAGGCTCAAAGAAAGATTCATCAAGTAAATCACATGTAAAGCCAACATTCTTTTTCTCAACAACCACAACTTGGGATTGCTCTTTATCATGTAGCTCAACTAGAGAGGAATGAGCTTTGTCAAGCTTGGAGTGAGCATGTTGAAGCTTCTTATGGTCTTCCTTTAGACTCTCATAAGATGCTCTTAGCTCCCTAAGTTCTTACTCAAGGTTTTCTTTTTCCTTGCGCAAGCCCCTACATTCCTTTCTAGATGACTTAAAGCTATCCTTGCAATCCTCAAGCATAGTGATGAGTTCGTCTTTAGTGGGTTCATCATCATCATCACTATCGGGTTGTACTTTAGTGGCCTTAGCCATGAAGCAAGTCGATAGAGCACCAAATAGATAAATCTTCTCTTGAATGGCAATGCTTGCATGCCCCTTCTTCTTGCTCTTGGAATCATCCTCATCTTCATCACTTGATGAGGTGGAGTCACTTTCCTATGTAGCCACATGAGATTCACCCTTCTTCTTCTTGTGGGAAGAATCATTCTTCTCTTCCTTCTTCTTTTGCTTCTTCTCCTTCTTCACCGCATCCTCATCATCACTATCATATGGGCATTTGGCGATGAGATGCTCCTTGTTATGGCACCGGAAGCACTTTATTGAATGTTCACTTGTCTTAGAAGAGCTTCTCTTTCTTCTTGACTGGTACTCCTTCTTCTTCATGAGCTTGCCCATCTTTTTGACAAGAAGAGCCATCTTGTCATTCACCTCTTCTTCTTCACGAGAACTTGGGCATGATTCATCTTCACTTGATGACTCTTGCTTCTTCTTGCCTTTTCCCTTGGATGATGTGGCCTTGAATACCACACTCTTGTTCTTGTCATCTTCATTCTTGTCCTCATCCTTCTTCTTCTTCTTCTTCTTGTTCACCAACTCCTCCTTCTCATGATCTTATCTAAACTCATCATCGGCCATGATCTCTTGAAGAACTTGATTTAGAGTTGGGCTATTCTTCATTGTGGTTTTCACCATAACCGTGATCAAGGTGTCAAATCTCTTGCGCAAGCATCTCAAAAATTTTGTAGAGAATTAACTATCCTTGATTTCTTCCACAAGTGCCTTGAGCTCATTTACAATCACTTGCAACCTATGAAACATCTCCGGCACACTCTCATCATCCTTCATTTTGAAGCTTGAGAACTTCTCTTGCAAGACATATGCTCTTGCGATCTTCACACTTGCGGTGCCCTCAAACGACTCCTTGAGCTTCTCCCATGCATCATGAGCCACTTCGAGATTTTTGATGATCTCAAAGGTCTTGTCATCAAGAGCTTCATGGAGAGCACTTATAGCAATGTCATTGCATTATAGCTTCCTCTCTTCCACCGGTGTAGAGTTGTCGGCATTGGCAACCTCCACCTTCACTTCGGTGGCCTTCCACACCTCTCGATTGATTGACTTGAGGCATAATTGGTGCCATCGAAAGGTGGTGCCCTCTTGGTGTTGTTGATATGCAATTGTGCCATTTTTCACCGTAGGAGGTTTATCCAATTGTAAACAAACGGTGCCTAGCTCCGATGCCCCGTGAAAGGTCCTAATGGCTAGAGGGGGTGAATAGCCGAATAAAATTTCTTGCAAAGACACTTAAGCAACTTGTTAGACTAAGATATGGTGTAAATGCAAAGCTAAAGCTTCAATTACTCTATGCAAGCCTTTCTAATAAGTCTAGTATATAGGCTATACTACTAGCACCCAATCAACAACAAGCCTAGCAATTCTAAAGAGGATTACTCTAGGCACTTCACTCAACTAGCAAGAGCAACAAGATAAGAGCACAAAGGAGATGCACAAGCTAGCAATTCTACTCACTATCTAGCAAGACAAGCAAACAATAAAAGAATGAATAACAAGCTAGATATGAAGAGAGGGGATTGGATTGTTATACCAACGCGAAGTGTAGATGGCCAATCACCCAATTGAGACAACCGCACAAGAGAATCTTTGGCAATCACAATATGAACACAGTGATTTTTTACTGAGGTTCACTTGCTTTCCGGCAAGCTACTCCTCATTGTGGCGATACTCCCACTTGGAGATGTGCACGCTAAATTAGCACTCAATGCCAAACCCGCTACCGGGCGCTGCACTATCAACACAAGACGGGGATCCTCCAAGCCACGCGCAATCCACTAGAGTATCCTTTTGCGAACTCCCACGGGGAAGGATCAAGAACCCCTCACAAGAACACCGGGTGTGGCCTCGAACAATCTCCACCTCGAGCTCAACACCCCGTTGCCTCCAAACCGTCTAGGGTGACGGCAATCACCCAAGAGTAACAAGAACTCCACAGCGAACTCGAAGATCTAGTGCCTCTAGATGCAACTCTCAATGCTTAGCACTAGATTCTCACTCAATCTCACTCTAGATGAATAAGCAAGTCAAGAGATGAGTGGGGAGGAGTATTTCTCGCTCAAAGAATGCTCAAGAATACCTCCCAACGTCCGGCCAAAACCCATATATAGTCACCTCGGATTGGCCTACCGGAACTTCTCGTGGAGCCCCACTGGAACTTCTGGTCAGTTCAGATCTAGCCGTTGTACGCGAGTCAGTCCAGATCTAGCCATTGTATGCGTCATCCAGAACTTCTGGTCACCTGACCGAAACTTCCGGTCATCCACCGGAACTTCCATAGGAACTTCCGGTCGTGAACCGGAAGTGATTCGGGGCATGCGGTTGCTCGGGCTGGGCTGACTGGAACTTCCACTGGAACTTCCTGTCACCAACCGGAAGTGTTTCAGAGCGTGCGGTTGCTCGGGCTGGGCTGACCGAAACTTCCATCAGAACTTCCGGTCACCAATCGGAAGTGTTTCGGAGCATGCGGTTGCTCGGGCTGGGCTGACCGGAACTTTCGGTCTAGGCCCACCGGAACTTCCGCTAGTACAGCACCACCTGCACTAAAACAGGCATATCTCTTATCTCCGAATTCCGTTTTCGATGATCTTAGACTCTATGAAAAGTTTATTCAGAGGGCTATGCAACCAACATATCCTCAAGATCTCAATCATTATGGATTAAAGCAGTTTTCTAATCCAAGAGCCATCACTTCTCTTTTCCAACACAAGTGTTCTTCATCATCGTGCCTTCGTCAATCCAAGTAACACCACTTGCCAAGTACGCTAACCTCAACATGTAAACCTCTTTGATCACAAGAGTTAGCATATCTCCAAGAAGAACAGGGGCAAGGGTTAGCTCTTTAGTTAGTCTCTCATATGCATCATGCCAAGTCAAACCTAGAGGCACTTGAACCGCGAATTCAACCGTGAATTCCCCTCTTGATAGTCGGTTATCAATCCTAAATATAATCACACCCTCTATAGTGTCTTGATCACTGAAAGGAAATCACCTATCTCTTATGCATTTGCCTTGAGCCCTTGATGCTTGATCAACACAATGTCCAAGTCCACCATCAAGTCCCTAGGCATCACCTCCATGTTGCTTATGTGTCTAGTCACACTTAGATGAATCATTAGCAACATTGAGTGTCATCAATTATTAAAATCAAACAAGAGCTTTCACTCTCGGATGATGAGATGTTCCCATTCAAGTTCAAGAGAAAGCAATTTCCTATTAGGCTCAATTTTTCCATGACAATTAACAAGGCATGGGGCAGACTATCCCCAATATTTGTGTGTATTTGCCTGAGTCGGTGTTCTCCCATGGTCAACTGTATGTTGCGCTATCTAGAGCCACTGTCAGATCAAACATAAAGATCCTTGCCATCCCACCCTGTGATACGAAGGATAAAAAAGGAAGACAAAAATAAATAGTAAATACACAAAAAATATTGTCTACAAAGAGGTCCTCGCTTAATGACAAGGTATTGTCTTCTGTTTGCACAACTGTTATATTTTACTATTTATGTATTTTTTACTGATATTAATTGTATCTATATGAATTTCAGGTAATAGAGGAAGTTGAAAAGAAATGAGAGACAAGGGCAGATATAACTTGCTGACATGTTATTGATTAGATGTACATATTATATATTACTGTAACTGTTGATTATGGTTTGTATAAAAAAACAAATACTATGGCTTCTCTGCTTACACCAAAATACAACATTATGAATCTGACATCCATACCCTCTTTGTCACGCAACATCCAGTCCGTACATCAATTTTTCCTATACATTGCATACCTGTAACAACGCACGGACACTTAACTAGTATCTAAAAAAGCATCAAGCATGCTAATTGCCTGCACGGCAGCTTGCCGTGTCCTCCGGCCGCTGCCAAGAATCAACAGTGTAGTTCAGTTCAGTCCACTCGCTCAACACCACCCGGATCCACGCATCACTCCCCTCGATCCCCGTGGGCGGCGAGGCCTAGGCTCCCTCTCCCTGTCTCCCTGCTCCCCCTGTCTCAGTCGACGCCCAGGCGACCCTAGGCTTTGGAAGCTCGCGACGGAGGCGTTGGCGGAGCTCGCGATGGCCATGGCAGGGGAAGCTCGCGCGGCGGGGCGAGGCGGACGACCCGCGTGCTCGTCGGACGAGAGGGTGGCGGGCGCGATCCCCGTAGGGAATGAACCGCGCTCGCCGGGAGAGGAGGGAGGCGACGGTGTCGGCGCAGCAGGGTGGGGTGGAGATGCACCGGCCAGGGTGCAGTAGCGCGTGTGTGAATGGGACGAAGGAGGCGCAACCATGGCCGTGTGTGGTGGGTAGGAGGCGCAGCCATGGCCATGCTCGCCGATGCCGCTCCCATGTTCGCAGGGCCGACGTCGGGAAGGAGATCGCGGTGGGGTACCGGTCTGGGGCGACGGGGCGGGTGCGCGTGTGTGAACGGGACGGGGAGGAGATGTGGGTGGGTCCCACGGATGAGAGAAGGATAAGGGGCTGCTGGATCTGGGGACCTGAGATTATAATTTAAGAGGGCATGAAAAATGAGAGCCCATCTAGGGGCTCCATTGGAGTTGGATTTTTGCCTAAACTATTAAAATTTAGGGTAGGGGCTTAAGTAGAGGCTTAGGCTGAAGTTGCTCTTATGCAGTCAGGTCATTGTTTTGTATGACATGATGTGCTTGATTTAAGATAATAAACTGCGTGTATGCGTTCGTGCATGCCTACCTAGAGATGAAAGTGGTACGGATAATTCTCCGCTCCAATCCGCTCCAAATCTAAATTTTAAGGATATGGAGACGCGTTTTTAATATCCACACGGATGCGGATAATCCGAATCTGATTATTTGTGGATACGGTGTAGGATATGGTATTAGCGAAATCAGGCTGATATGGATTATTCGATAATTAAACATGGATTATCTGACGTTGTTAATAGGATATTCCGATTTTAAAGAGCCCAAGCGACAAGAATATAAGCCGGCTTGATCTACCAGCACTTGAATCCCATCTTGATCTTTGCATGCCTTTACGTAAGGATTATGTAGTGGTGTGTGCATCCATATATTATTGCGTGTGATTGATTTTTTTTCCTTTTGTTATTGTGTAGTAGCTTTATTACTTTGGTTAATAAAGTGTTTCTCATCATAAAAATAATATGTAAGCATTATTATTCGACTTAGAAAAGTCCGCTTTCACTCCGATTCCGATCCGAACCTGCACCATTTTCGAGATCTAAAAAATCTGCATTCGCATCCGAATACGTATAATATCCGATCCGCTCCGAATCCGATAACAAAAAATAAGATTAGGATATGGGAAAGCCATTATCCGATCCGATCCGATCTGTTTTCATCCTTATGCCTACCGACCGACCAAACCTCGCGTTTAGTTTATATTAAGCACTAATACATTATACTCCCTTTGTCCCAAAATAGATGTCATTCTCGCTTCCTGAGAAGTCAACATTTTGAAAATACCGGCAATTATATATTAAAATATATAAATATTTATGCTAAATAATTGGTATCATCAGAACGATCTTCAGGTCTAGTTTTTTAATAAATTTATTTAGAGATATAAATGTTGTACGTATTTCCTATAAATTTAGTAAAAGTTGAGAAAGTTTGACCGACACGCTTCCCATAACATCGTCCTTCTTGAGACGGAGGGAGTACAGTAAGCCGGCAGCAAACAAACAGGGTACACGAAGCTGAGACGCGCGCGCGAGTCAGCGAGTGCGATACAAAGACTCTCGCCCAGTAGTAGTAGCCGAGTACTAGGTAGGTGAATCATGAATAATGGACAACGACGTGACGAGACGAAACGAGAGGTGACCGGTGCCTGAAACGCCGACGACCTTTTTATTCTTTTGCCTCTCCCTTCCTCGGTTTCGTCCACGGAGACACTGCTGGCGAGGCGATGATGGTGCAGTTCCGCTGTTCCGGTGTCCGGCCGGCGGCAGGAGGCGATCGATGCAGGAGTGGAACGGAACCGCGCCGTAGCAAAACCTTTTCGTGAGGCGTCTAGTCGCGGTCACGGGTCGGCGGTCGCTGCCTCCGAGGCTCCGACTCCGTCCGGTCACTCGTCCGTCAGTCATCGGCGGAGAGAACAGAGAGAAGCGATGATCATTGCAAGGCCTCGGAAACGGCGCGCGTGCCGCTGCCGCGGTCCTTCGACTCCTCGGCCATTTGAAGGTGCGGCAACCAAGCGGGCTCGACATTTAGGAGAAAGCCCGCTGGCAGCCCAGTAGCTGGTGCGGCCTGCTAAATAATTCCCACGCGGAAACAGCAGCCCAGCCCAGCCCAGCGCGGACTCGCTCGTCTCCTTCCTTCCGCTGCTTGCTGCCCCGGCCTCGTCCTCCTGCCCTTGCGTGCACCAGTAGAACCCAAATCGCAGTTCCCGTCCACCTGTCCTCTCGCTCTCTACATTCCGGAACCCTCTTCTCACATCCCGCTCTCGCCTCACCGGCGCGGCCAATCCGCCGGCGACCTAGGGCTTCCTGATCAGTGGCCTTCCCGCCACCATGGGGGCCGACAGTGACGACGAGGATCTCGTCGTCTATGGGACGCCCATCGAGCGAGAGGAGGACACCTCCGCCCGCAAGCGCCGGGCCGTCGCCGAGGCTGGCCAACTCCGCGCCCTCCCTGCCTGGAAGCAGGAGGTAGGTCCTTCCTTCCTCTCCTCCCTCTCCCAGTTCCCCTACCCTGTATGTATGCCGGTTGCGGTGTTCCTAGTGATGGATGGATTCGAGGTACCGGGACGTGCAGTTTCGTGATTAGCAATGCAACAGATGTTGCTTTTTTTTAATGTTTGCGGTTTGCTGAGCAGTTGGTTGTGCTCAAGAGGGACACACTTCCATTTGGGGTTTGCTCACATGCCTGCTGCTGCTGTCGTCAGCTACTTGATGTCATGCTTCTGTTTAGCTTTGGTGGTGGCTCATTATAAATAGAGCTGTGTTAATTTTCTGCTCGTATCATTCGGGTTGGGGTGAAAGCTAGCTCGAGGCCTTTAGGGCAATCAGTGGCTCTTTATGTCATGTTTTCAACTAGCAACATTCAGAAGCAGAATGATGGTTTAAATTGTGAAATATATCTGCCTACTCCCTCAGGTTCCAATTTATATGCCGTTTGGCTTTTCTAGGTACATAGAGCTTTTCATCTTCTCAAAGGAGAAGCTTAATTCCATCACCCTACAGAATCCTGTTGTTTATCCTTGTGTGCGCTTGTTAGTAAGACCATAGTTCAGTAACTAAGACACTGATTGTCTGTTACTGCTGATCTCATAATGGAATTGGTTGTGGAAATTTATGTAGTTCAGATGTGATTTTGACTCAACTATTCTTCTATTAGTTGTTAGGTGGTTCCTTATAATGTGGATGCTATTTATCTGTTTGGACATTGCATCAATGTAGACTCACAAAAATATAATTTGTGGTTTTCTAGCCATTGTAATCTTGTGTTTGTATTAGCAAATCTGCAGAGGAACATCAGTGGTTGATGCTGCATGTTTGCAGGGAATATGAGAATTCATTACATCATACCATTTATTTTTTACTACTAAATTTTAGTATGGATTGAATTGTATCTTTTGTGAGTTCTCTTCCAACTCGTTGAGCTTGTGCATTGTAGATTTCAACTGGAGTCATGTGACATTTGATTTACTTCAAGTTTTATGTTTTCATCTGACAGGTGAGGGATGAAGAAGGAAGAAGAAGATTTCATGGCGCATTTACTGGTGGATTCTCTGCTGGTTTTTACAATACTGTTGGCTCAAAAGAAGGTATGTTTCATTGAATTTTTAATAATTATTAATTTATTATACTACCTCCATCTAGAAAAGGATTCAATTCTAGCTGTATACCTTGTCAAACTTTGTAAAGTTTGACCAAATTTATAGAAAAAAGTAAAAGGGCGTACCCAGTGCCGTAGGCTCCCACACTGCGGGGTCTGGGGAAGGGAAAATAGCCAGCAGCCATCCCTGCACAAATGTGCAGAGGCTGGGGCTTGAACCCTGGATCTCTTGGTCACAGGTGGTAAAGCTCTACCGCTTGCACCAGGGCCCTCCTTCAAATTTATAGGAAAAAGTATCAAAATATTTATAACATGAAATAGATATACTATGAAAATATATCTCACGACGAATCTAATGTCACTTCTTTGGTATCATAAACTTTGATTTTTTTTTTTTGTATAAACTTGGTTAACCTTAAAATGAATTGACTTGGTAATATACTAGAATTGCATTCTTTTCTGTACAGAGGGAGTAGTATGCGTGAAAGTAGCATTGAGGAAACACATTTTATAATATAGGCACTATGATTTTCCTCAGGGTGGGCACCACAGACATTTACATCGTCACGAAAGAATAGAGCTGAGCTGACAAAGCAAAGCATATACAATTTTCTTGATGAGGAGGATATAAAGGTACACGATTTTCTTTAATCTAATGTTCTTGACATTAGATTGTAGTATGAAAATTTGTTCTTTCTGTAATAATTTTCCATACTTTCCATTTTAACATGGTTAAAGAATGGCTTTTGGGCAGACATGTTGCCACTTGACAGAGTCACCTGACTGGTTTGCAGGTCTAGGCTTGTGAATATGTACCACTATCGTAGGGCATGTTGATTTGATCAGATTCAGCTTTTCTTTTTGACATTAGATTCAACTCTAAGGCCTGGTCTAATTTTTTCTTTTTGGAGGCGTATATAGTCTGATTGGAGTTATTTCGTAGCATATACCCATTCTTGAAAAAATCGGGTTCATTTGACAACATGGGTATTACAGGATATGGGTGGTAATGCTTTGGAGACATCTCAGCAGTACGATACCTTTGGTTTTACAGCTGCAGAGCATGCTCGAAAACAGGCATCCAAGGAACAAAAGGAGAGGTTAGCATCTTATCATCCTATTCTATCAGTTAACAAATGAATGCACTTATTGAACTTAGCTTATCTGTTGCCTATCAAAGCACTCTTCAGTCATCTCTCTGCACAATTTTCTGCTATTTACTGTGGTTCCATTCAACCAAGTTGTTTTGGTCAAACCTTAAGTCCCAGCAGTTGGTGGGAGTCTCATGCGGCCATATCGTTGAGTTGGGTGGAGTGAAAATGAACAAAAATGATCCATGTAGAGGAAGAGACAAAAACAAATGATTACTCTTTATGGATTTTTCTCCAATTTAATTGCCTATTTAAACCCTTCAGTTTCCTACTTTTTCATTATTTATCTATTTGTATGTATTCTTACATCTATGCCGTTGTATTTTAATGCCACCAACTTGTGTATGAGTTCATCCAAATTAAACTACCTTTTGCTGATATATGCTTTTTCATTTTTGCATCTCCTTGCAGACCATCTGCTATACCTGGTCCCATACCTGATGAATTGCTGGTCCCCACCACAAATTCAATTGGTATTATTTGTTCTAATGTTTTCTCAATAACATTTGAGTTGATGCATGTACTTACATTGAATTTTATATCGTTACCATGTTTGAACAGGTGTGACACTGTTAATGAAAATGGGTTGGCGCCAAGGACGCTCTATCAGGGACTCACATGCTGATTCCTTATATGGTATGCCTTTTGTTTTCAATGTTTTTGTTTGTTTGGTAAGTTTAGCCATTCTCTGTCGAAGTGTGGCCCTTCATTTGGTCACAACTCTTGAATGCTACAGCCAATGCCTTGTAATAGCAGCTTCTGGCCTCGCTAATTACCATTAGTTTTAAAACATTATTCTGCTCAAAAGTTTCATTGCGATTCTGAAATATGAAATTTCTCCTGATTATTTGGAGTTGTATGTCTCCTAACCTGGAAAAAAAAATTCTGGATGCAGAATCACGCAGGAATGCTAGAAAAGCTTTTCTTGCTCTCTCTGGTGCCAAGGATGATGAGGATCAAGATCAAAGTGCCGAAAAGCCTAGCTTAGATAAAGCTGTTGTGGGGTCAGTCGAGGAAATACCTGTATCTGGAAATACCCCTGTAAGAAGAATGAGTGTTTTTTGCTTCATTGCATGGACATATTTCCTTGTAATTCATCTCGTTTTTTTGAAGGCAATTATTATTCATCTCATTGCAGGGCTGTATTTTCTTGTTTAGTTCCTTATAACATCCGTTCTTCTAAGGTCTTATTATTTTCTTTTCACTTTTTTTTTGTGAATTCTGATTATTTCAGATATAAAAATATCATGTGGGGCATTTTTTTCTCAACTTAAACTAGCTAATCACAGTATTCGTCCTTTGGCACTTGTACTCTTATCAGTTTCCGCTGTCTTGGACTGTGTTGCAGTGAAACCTTTTTTGAATTTGACCTCTGGTGTATGTTTTATTGTCCTCATGAATGTTGTCATATTGTTATTTGAATATATAAGTAATATTCTTTCAGGTCTTAATTTTTTTTTGGGAATAACAAAGCTTATCACAACTTTTCCTCCATTGTACATCATATTTGTTGTATTTTATGCTATCTGGACAGCACAATGCTTCAAACTTGGCCTCCAATGGATGCTAGTTTTTTATGACTGATCACTTAAATCTATGTCCTCAATTTATCATTTATCATTTATCATTACTTTCATAATATTGTTTCACAGAATGTGCTTCTCTCTTTTCCTCTACAATTCATTTTCAAAAAGATCAGTGGTCAAAGTCTCATTACCTTGAGTTAAAAAGAATGTATTCGTAGTATGATAGTATCGAAGATGTCCAAAATTTGTGCATACATATAATTATTTATTTTGTTTCATGGTTGCATCATGTGTTAAATATACACATGAAGAAAACATTTGCTGAAAGTATTACGATCCATGAATATTTAGGTCTACGTGCTTCATCCAAAGCAGGATTTTCATGGATTAGGTTATGATCCATTTGAGCATGCTCCTGAGTTTAGAGGTATCATGTTCATCAGATAATATACTCTTCTTAGCATTATTTAGTGTCTTGCCACACCTGATTTCTTTATAGACAGGAAAACATTGAAGTCAAGAGAGAGGCACCACAAACGAAATGATGGTTCAGTGAGAAGGAATCTTTTGATTTCTAACTGTAAGATATAGTGATGATTGTTTCCTATTCTTTTATATTAATGTTCAGTGTTGATTAATGATTAGTGTAGCCTCAGCTTTGAATTAACTTAGCTTGTTCTTCAATCATCAGCAGGACATTATGCTCCTGGTTTTGGGATTGGAGCTCTCGAAGAGCTTGATGTTGAAGATGAAGATATTTATGCATCAGGTAATTGAGTTATCTTCTTATCAATCTTGGTACTGCTGATGAATATCAGGGACTCATTATCAATCATATGACGTTTTTCTGTTCAAACTGCTCCTTGATGGAATTCAGTTCTGGCCATGTGATCAATCTTATGATACTCAACTAGAGTTTGTTCACATTTGTTTTTCCAGAATCTTGATATTTCATTTTTTTTCTGATTGAAGTAAATGCATATTCATGGTTAATATACATTGGAGACTTTTCTTTCATTGTGTAGTCCTGCTATATTTTCAGGTTGATCTATTAACCCTTTATACTTATCAGTTGGCCCTTTGTACTAACATTTGTTGTATTTAGGTTTTGCTTATGAACAAACTGAAGTTGATATTGAACCTTCCAAAGCAGCCAGTGACAGTAATTACAAATTTGATGACAGAAAACGAGGTTTCTACCTGAGCTTTAAGATCGCCTCAAATTCTGACTACAAACTTGAACGGTAATGCTTCCTCTGATTCATAATTTTCTTTATCTTGATGGAGCAGTGTGAACTAGCTTCGAAATCTGGGCTTTGTTTTTTTCATTCTACCTTCTTTGTGTTACCCTTTCAAAGCTTTAGCTTACCTAATCATTTAACTGTATTGATGTGTCAGTTTAACTAAGAAACATATATGTGAAATTATACTCCCTCCATTTCTGTTTATAAGGCATGCTTGCATTTCAAGATTCAAACATTGTGATTGTTGATCTCCAACTACTCTAGCAATATAATTGCATTCTTGTTTGAATCTTTTTTGGAACATGCGGGATAGCTGCATATTGTTATGTTAAAGAAGAAAAAAGGGCAAGAGAAGCCTTAGAAACACGCATGACACACACAGCAAAAATTCAAGTTTACATACACATCTTTGATCATGTTTAAAATTACTTTCCAGTGATTATGATTTTGTTTGCTTTGAACAATAGAAGCAAAATAAGCATCAGATTATTTTGGCAACCACACAAACTCCCGAATCATGTGTCATAACTTCTACGAAAATTAATTTATCATTGCTATTGTTGTTGTTGCCATCACCATCATCATTGGGTATTGGGGTGTCTATTTGGAAATACAAAAAAAAAACATTATGTTGTCATCATTATTCATTAAAGTCACCATGTTCCGGGTTGATGGGTTCGAGGAATAGAGACATGGGATGCAGAACATCACCTTTTACATGGTACAAGGTGTAGGGGCAGGGGGTTACACATGTTTGGGATGCTAGGTCAGAGAGATGGAACATGAACGAAATATTTTTGTAACATAGGCAGCAGTGATACATCTATATTAGAAAATATAGCATGTTTATGTTAAAAAAAGGAAAATAAAAATGTGGACAACAACCGCACCAGCTTGTTGCAAATACGTAGCATGGAAACTGAGCTTGTCAATAATTCTGATTAGTTAGAAGGGGTGAAACTGAAAGGGCAGTGACATAGTTGAACAGTTCCATGGGCACTAATGTGCAAGTCTCTCCTACCATGCTTGCCATACCCTCTACCCAGAGTCATAACCGGCACACATACCAATAATCAAAGTTTATAAGTTTGACCAACAATTAGAGTAGCTATATAAAGTTTTATTGATACAAAAATTGTACCACTTTGTATCTCAATATATATGATACTATGGTCACCATTTACTATTTTGCATCAGTATATTACAGCAGAAATTTGTGCTCAAATATAACTCAGAAGACTGTTGTAAGTCAACTCACATAAATTTGGATGGAGTATTTAAATTGGTACTGACAGATTGATTTATTCAATTATGTATTGGCGTTAATTAAATAAAGTACTGTGGAAATTGAATGGCATTGTTGCTTTTATCAGATTCCTTCCTCCTGAGATCCCTGATGATTTTGATGCTCAACACAAATTTCCAACTCCAGTTCAATCTGCTGAGAAGATTTATGACTCAGCTCCTCTTGAGGTTCCTCCTCCAGAAGACACTAGCTTGACACTATTGATTGATGGCTGTGCAGCTATGGTTGCACGTTGTGGGAAACATATTGAAGATTTCTACAAGGAGAAAAGTAAGACAAACCCGCAGTTCCTTTTCCTAAGTGGAGGAGATGGTTGTAACTATTATATGAGAAAGTTATGGGAGCATCAGCAAAAACATATTGGTCAGCAAAGGCATGATTCTGCAAAATCGAAGACTTCTTTTGACAAGTTGACAGCAGAGAATCGTGGGAAAATTCTTGGTGAAAGGCCCCTTGATAGAACTACTAAACTACACAGCCCATCTCTTTCTGCAAAGGAAGCTGTTCAACTGCAATCTAATCTTACTGAGACATTTGTGAAGCCAATATCCCTTGTAAGTTGTTTCTATTATTACATTGGGCTGTTGTTAATATCACATTGGTTATGTCAACGGCTCATTCTCAGTCTGCAACTGTTTTTTTCTTGCTTGCAAATAGGATGGCCTACCAGAGTCTGAGAAGCCTTTTAGCAATGATCCTGCCAAACAAGTTAGGTTTGAGCAATTTCTTAGAGATAAATATAAGGGAGGTCTTCGTGCTGCAAATGTTACACCTACAAGTACTATGTCAGAGGCTGACCGTGCTCGAGAAAGGCTTGATTTTGAGGCTGCTGCAGAGGCAATTGAAAAGGGCAAGGGGAAGAAAGTTATGGATCCTTCATCAGTGTTCTCTTTGCCTGGAATGAATGAGCAACGTTTTGTAGCGGCAACTCAATCAGAGGTAGATGAGGTCACTTTGCTCCTTCTTAATGTTATGTTAAGTCTTCTTCCAAATGCTGACTCCTGGAAAATTTATAAAGAGCTCTGTAGTGATACAAGATGAGAAGCGCATCCATCCACAAAGGGAGCAGTTTGAATGGCGGCCTTCTCCAATACTGTGCAAACGTTTTGATATTGTTGACCCTTTCATGGGGAAGGTAAATTGAAATATGAGTTTTTTTACATATACTTGCATTACTTAGGAAGCGTCGCTTGATGTTATGCTTCTTTGCACCTGATCATGCCTGAGGATAGTCACTACCTTAGCCGGTGATAATAATAATAATGTTAAGATTCTAATTTCTCAATTAGAAGAGGACATGGATCTATCTTTTTATTAGGCATTTATATACTACGACTACAATACAATATGTGTATCTGTATGCTATTTCAACTGTATTACTTTCACTTATGGACTGGTTCAAACTTAATACATTAATTTTTGCTTTAAAGCTATCTGTATAGCTTCGAGTGAAATTGCATTTTAAATTAGCACTCACGCGTGCATCTGATCATCCTTTACACATTTGCAGCCAATGCCTCTTCAAAGACCAAGGAGCAAGATGGAGAACCTTATCTTTATGACAGAATCCAATAAAGGAACAAAGGATGAAGTGGAGAGCTCGAGTAGGAGTTCGCAGCATGCTTCTATTGAAGCGGTAGCAGATTTTGAATCACAGGGAACCACTAATGACCCTGACTTTGAGCCTAGCAGCTTGCAAAGACCTGTTGATCTTTACAAGGTAGCATATGTCCCTTGTTTTGCATAGTTTTAGACTTCTAGTTTGTATACCCCAGTGTGCTACAATTGTTGAAAGTTGGCTGGATGGCTTATGAATTATGATAAGTTGCATGTTATGCCCCCATTCCTCTCTCTCACACACATACAGTGTCACTGGTGCTCTGAAGCATGTGCTGAGGTGTCATCCCATGTGCTTTCTATGACCATTGTCCTTGTTTTTTTTCTTTTAATGAAATGAAACCAGATCTTGTGAGTTTTTGACGAAAAACTGCTCCATGTAGAAAATGTAGCTGTTGGTTGGAAATACGTGATGAGTCTCTAAGCTTAAGGATCACATTAACCCTGAAAAAATGATGTTCCGAGAAGCTTAGGCTTCTTTGAATTTGAATAGTGGCTTCATGTCTTCATCTGCTTATCCTTTATTAGAAAAGGATTATAGTATGTTTAGTATTGACAAGTTCAATTATTGTCGATGCAGGCTATCTTTTCTGATGACTCAGATGATGATGCGGATGAAATTCTTAGTAACCACCCAGTGGATCCAGCCAAGACAAGTGAAGGTGCCAACATGGCTCTCAATCGCCTTGTTGCTGAGGATTTCCTAGAATCATTGGGTAAAGAACTGGGATTAGAGGTCCCACCAGAAAGGCCTCATGTTTCATCTAAACCTGAGAAATTTTCGTCTGCTGGTGCTAGTCTCCCATCCCAGGATGAAAGGATGACAACTGTTCTCACCAAAGAGGAGAATCAGTGCTCTATTGGCATGGTGCAAGTTGGTAATTTCAATGAAGATACTCCATTAGCCAGTGCTGAAAACGTCGGTATGAAATATGAGAAGCGGGAGAATAGAACTGAGAAAAACAGGTCTCGCCCTATGCATCGGCAAAGCCAGAACCATAGTCCAAGGTCTGATTCATCTAGCGAACGGCGTAGTTGGAAAAGGAGATCACATCGTCACATCCGGAATGGAACTCCAGAATCTGAGTCCTCTGGTGAACGCCATAGGAGCAGAAGAAGAAAGAAGTCTCATTCAAGACACAGAAAAGGCAGCAGTAGAAGTCCGGATAGTGATTCACCCAGTGATACCCAACATGAAAGAAGTCGCAAGGAGAAAAGGCATCGCCGAACTTACACATCTGATACTGATTCTAGTGATCATGAACACACAGAAAGATATAAATCTAGTAGTAGGCGATCATCTGACAGAGACAGAAGTAGAAAGCATCCACGCCACAAGCACAAAAGAAAGGGTCATGTAGATTATTCATGAATGAGAACTTCTGGAATATGACTGTACAGATGAGCGAAGAGCCATTGGTATTGGTTTTGCAAACCATGGAAAGTCTTTGATGAGAACACTGGGAGATATGGAAAAAAATTGCTCACAGGAAGTGTTGTGTGTATCTTGGCTCATTGCCTTCATCGCTTTTGCCCCACCTTTTCTTTGTTGGATTGGTGGAATACCATTGCAGCATTGCTATACCAGAAAGTGGTCTATGCTACCTGAATTGCGTGTTTCTAGCTCAGTTTCAAATATGCATGTTCAATGAACGTCTTGGCAACATTTGGGCTGAGCCAACTCAACTGTTCTGGAACTTGCATAAACTCAACTGTTCTGGAACTTGCATATATAGGGAATGCTCACAATGGCTAGCCTTGGAGGAACTGCAATCTTCCGGTTGCTTTGCAAGTCTTTTATTTAGGAAAAAAGATCTAGTTGCAGTAGCCCTGTTTGTACTACGTTGCTCATGGTAGCAAATGGTTTGCTTACAGATGTATGGTGCGCGCAAAACTGCAAGTTGTATGATAGCTATTTTCTACTTTACTTAATTCATATTATAGTAGTTTTGTTTTACAGAAGGTAATTAGGCTTTTGAGAATTGTCAAAGCATAGTGCAGTTGAGCATATGGGCCTGGCTGTTCCTAACAGGCTTTCCCTTGTTCGCAGCAAGATGCTGCCATGACTAAAGAGATATGGTTGGGTAGATCTGATGCTAGTCTTTGGTAAGACGAACAGCACCTCGATCGGGTTAGCTAGCTAGGTCATGCTGAATTTCGGGGCCCGTAGGCTTCTGGTCTGCCGTGTCCTTGTCTGGCACTTTATCAAGGCGATTTAGGCAGGCCGGCAGTGCAAGGTCCAGATCAACCGCAACGTCCGCACGGATGCAAACGTTGTACGTATTTGCAAAGAAATCCTGGACAAAGCGGCTCTGTTTTTGTGCCGCGTTGTTGTAGTATATGTATTACTATCTGTATCTTTATATGGTGTATTTGTATTTATACGTTTTTGTTTCTTTATTTAATACACGTATACTTTATAAAAAAAAGACACGGTCTCGTGATGCGTGGCCATCGATTGGACTGAGGACTCTGTTTTCACTTCTTGGGCCTGGACTTGGTCGACAGTTAAGTTGAGGCCCAGCCCAAAGAGCCAAACACTTTCAGCCGAGCCCATGGATCGCGCAAAGGCCGGCCATTCCAGTTCCTCCTCTCCAGCTCGTCCTATATTTATACCACGCAACTCCGAAGCCCTAATCCCGCACTCGCCACCGCCACTCGCCGCCGCCGCCGCCGTCTGGTTCCAGATCCGCCGTTTCTCTGTGTTTTTTGTTTTCTCTCTCCTTTCATGGTAGGGTGCGATGACGAGGTACACACGCCTGATCAATCGTCTCAAATGGCGATCTGATGTTTACCTTTTACCTTTGGTTCGTATTCGCTGAGCATCCGTTTTCTGACCTTTGCTTCCTGCTTATTTTCTTTTTTTCATGCTCGCTTTGCTTCGCCTCGCTTCGATTTGGGATTTGCAACGAGGGACCTGGGGATGCGCCGCTCTCCTCCGTGCGGTAACATCCAGTTTTACCCCTCGGAGACGACCTGCAGTCGTGTCCCAGCTTGTGTCTGTCCAGAATCCTCTGAGAGACCGGGGCTTGTCTGCCACATAACAAAAAAAATTCGAAGCTTTTGTGGCGAAGATCCCAGCAGAGAGGCGCGTCGTGTCTCGGCCTCCCTAACACTCAAAATCTTCGCAGAGAGACGCTTAGGATCCGTGGATTCGTGGATGTGTGATTGATTTTTGGTTCCATTACATCTGTACCCACGGCGACATTCAGTGGTTTGGTTTGAACGGACAGAAGAATGAACGAACGAGGGACCTATGGATGGACAGCTTTGCCCGTGCTGTAACGTCCAAGTTTGCCCTCGGATAGGAAAACTAGCAACCTGGTCACGAGTTCTTGCGAACCTTGTTCGTGTTTGTGAGGATGCTGTACCAATTTGCTACATTTTTGGAAAAAAAAAGGTTTTCTGAAATGGCTGTTCTTCAATTGAAAAAAATGAGTTCTGTAATTGGTGTGACGTGCTTAAAAAATTGGGTTTTGATTTTTTTTTTCTTCATCCATGGGTCACAATGCGATCATTATAGCACTGATTTCTGCAGGCTGAGTTCACTGTGAATGTGACGTGCTTAAAAAAAACATGTTGCACAATAAGTGGCGATCATACTTTGGATTTTTGAACCTAAAAAAACATGTTCTACAGGCAAGGGGCCATCAAAATTTGGATTCTGAACAGAACGATTCAGCATTGCAATACTGGATGACAACAGATACAGCAATTACCACTTTCTCCATACTGCCCATGAAGCTAAAATGATGATAAAAAGGGCAGTTGAAGACCTATACAAACGGCGAAATAGCAGAGAATGAATTTTTTTTTTAAACATGAATTGCATGTGCCGGCGGAGCATCGGAGGTTGTACTCACTACTAAACCAAAAAAAATTGAAATTATTAATACATTATAAATTAGTGGACTGAATGTGAGAACTACTGTAGACTGAAGATGATCAAATCTTGATTTGAAATTGGGATTTTAAATTGGAGGCATTGCCAGAAAGGGTTTGCTATTGCGCAGCTGCAAGAACACTTTGGGTTCCTTACGAACTGAAAAAATAACAGTCTGAATAACTGCCCATTCAACATATATACTACGAGAATGTACTCAACTATGATCCTCACTGTGCTATGAATGAATATACTACTCACTATGCTATACAGCTAGCCACGAGAAATGCTAAAATAACCCTTAAATAGAAGAGCTGTTCAATCAATCCAAATATACATATATAGGCAATCGACTAAAACGAAGGAGTGGCAGTCTAGCGCACATGTACAAATGCTTGTAAAAGAATTGTCCATGATCCTACAAATTGATCATCGATCTCATCTCATGGATCCTAGAACTTAAAGACTACTACTACTATGCCCACATCTTGGAATCATTCTATGTTTCTCAAGTAATGATCCACCGAATGCTGAAATCATGCTCAGCTCTGTTCCTCCACCACCTGCCAAATGCTTAACCTCTACAAGAAGTACGTCAGCTGCTGTTTCTTCCTGGAGCCCCCTTCGCCATACAGGTCGTTCCATTGCTTGAGCTCGTTCATCACAGCACCCTCGGCGGCGAAGCTCGCTGCAACCTGCATCACGAGGGGGCAATGGTTCAGTCAGTGATCTACGTTCCATTATGTTCATGTGTCATTCAAATCAGGGCGTCAGAGCACTCACTTGGTCCTTTGCCTGCCTCAGGTCTTCCATCGTCAGTGGCCTAAGGTCAACGGCCAGTTCCTTGTCGCCTTCAGCCTTCGCCTCTGAGCTATCCGCCTTGCTGTCTGAATTCTCGTCTTCGCTGCTTTCTGAACTCTCCTTGCTCTTCGGAGCTCCTTTGCTTTCTGAACTGTCCTTCTTACCCTCCGGAGCTTCTGAATTCTCCGTCGCCTTCTCTTTTGACTCCTTTTCCCTTCGCTCCTGAGGCACCATCAATTCATTCGACATGTATTGCAAGATCAGTACGAGGTGAACGCTCGCTCATAATTGGTTACTGGCGTCTAGCTGAAACCCATGGCATATTCAGTTAGAGTAACAAGACAGAACTCTTACCAGTTCTTTCTCTCTTTCTTTCTTCAGCAGCTCCCTAACAGGGCGATAAGCAGCAGTGACACAAAGATTCTGGAACAGGGAAAATAACAGCTTTCAGTTGTTGAATTGGATAGTCATATATGGGACACTATACTGCTTCATATATGAATATAGACTTCGTTTCAAAGCAGTGCACAAACCTTGAGATCACTGCCACTGTATCCTTCCGTCATGGTTGCAAGTTCCTTGAAATCAATATTTTCATCGATTTTCTCCTTTGACAACAGCGTCCTCAAGATCAGCTCTCTGCTCTCTTGAGTTGGAAGCCCAACCATGATTCTGTTTAATAAACAAACAAGAGCAAACAATTAGCATATCAAGTGCTAAACTTGTAGTGCATCAACAATCCCTAAAAAAATGGTAGCATAGCTTGTGAACAGACCTGCGCTCAAATCTCCTGATGATGGCTTCATCAAGGTCAAACGGCCTATTTGTCGCGGCAAGAACGAGAATTCTTTCACCTGTTTTTGACAGGAGACCATCCCAGTGACTCATGAACTCGTTCTTGATCTTCCGCATCGCCTCATGTTCACCGTAGCGAGCGCGCTGCCCCAACATGCTGTCTACCTCATCCACAAAAATAATAGTGGGAGCTACCTTGGCAGCCAAACTGAACAATGCCCGGACATTTTTCTCATCCTCCCCAAACCATTTCGATGTGATGGTGGACATCGATACATTGATGAAGCTGGCACCGGCATCATTTGCTATAGCTTTTGCAAGCATGGTCTTCCCGGTTCCAGGTGGTCCAAACAGCAAAATCCCTCTGCAGGGCTTCAGAAGTCCTCCTTTGAAAAGATCCGGCCGCTGAAGAGGAAGCATAACCAGCTCCTGAAGAGACTCTTTGATATCAGCCAGGGCTCCAATGTCATCAAATGTCACTCCTATCTCACTTGCCGGAATAACTTCTGGTCTAATACGCTTTTCAAACTCATTGTCTGGAACTTCCTGCTCAAAAGAGGAAAAATCCATCAAGCTAAAATCATAAATGTTGTTAATGTTCGGAGAAAACAATCATGATGCTGCGTTGACAACCACTAAACACGCAATAAACTAGTAGAAGTGTAGACCACAGGGCAGAGTCAACTGATGATGTGGACTTACTGGTTTTTGTGGTGGTACTGGACCCTCACCAACCGGAGCTGTCTCGGTTTTCTTAGATCCAGGAGCTCCTTTGATACCATCCTGTGTCATAATATCATTGAAGTTAGCATAATTAATACAATGACACACTATTTTAGAAGTTACTCTATTTGAATACCTTTGTTCCTTCCAATTTCAGGGTGTCTTTCCCACCATGGCCACCTTGGAAAATGCTTAAACCATGGGACAAACTGTAAAAGAAATTTATATTATGGTCTCCAGGAAAAAACACTTATTATGAATAAGAAATTAGGAGTTCAAGTTCACTACACTAGTATTTCATAAAAAAAGGAAGAAAATTAGAAAATCAGAAGTGACCAACCTTTTAGAAGATAGCATGAGCTTTCCATTTCTGTATTCAGGGTCCTTGTTGTGAATCAAGTGGTAGGAGACAGCTGAGATAATGATTTCCTCTATGTAATTGCTGATAACCATAGTATCTGCTTCACTGATTGAGCTCAAATCATCACAGTCTAGATCATTTGCTGAGAGTACCTCTATGATGTGGTTTCTATTGTCTTGCATCTGGATTTTTCTTGTGTCTTCCTCAATTTGGCTTTTCCAACAATCTAGATGGGTCTCCTCCTCAGGTGCTTTGATATCAACATGGTAAGGAAACAGGGTACTAATTCTCTCATCAGCATCCCTGTTATCAGCATCAGGACTGAGTAGTCGAGAACCAAGTATCAACACTTGACCGGTTAATTTGGCCAACATTTTCTGGAACATGGAGTAAATTCTTTGCGATTTCCAGAGGAAATGGTCCACATCCCTTATATAAAGAATAATCGGACCGTTTTCAGAAACCATAACCTATAAAAGTGGTGTCCAGATAAGTACATCAAAACTAAATAAAGTGAATCAAGTTACAGTGAAGAAGTATATTCACCTTGTAGAGTGACTGAATCAGAACTTTCTCTTCGAAACACCAGCTACCGGTCCGCCTCACTGAAATTTACAGAAAGAAAAGGTGAATAACTGTAAGACACTTGTGTACCATATGGTCCTCTAGTTCTACTCTAGCATGTAGTACTACTGGACTAGCACCCTATTTTATTCAAACATGTAAAGATTAGCAATCAGCATGTGAAGCGTAGATGCAATTTCGTCCTAGGAAACAGAGTGAACATAAGACATGCCATTTATATGTCAGAACTAATATCGACACATGTACATAATTTTACCAGAAAATGCGGACGCCGAGCAGTCTGAAACTGGTGTAGGCTAGTAAGTGTGATCTAGGTAGGAGCTGTCTACACTAAACTCTGCACATATATGACATCAAAATAACTAAACTGGAAAGGAGAATATAAATGAACAGAAAAAGGTTCACCTGAATTTCCTGAACATTGTGAGGCAATATCGCTCATGTCTGATGATACAGACGCATTTTTGCTAAGTGAAGGCGTACTGCTATCAGAGCCTCTGAAGAAAACAAAGCATGGATGAATAACATTGCAAAAGCTATTACTTTTCCTTGCAGGCTTGATACACAGCACAGCAAGCACATTACCTTGCCCTTAAATCTGTGTTGCTTGTCTGGCGGTGCAACGATTCTGCGCAAAAGACCAGAACAAATCAAAATTTGGGCAATAACAAACAAAGAGTAGGTTCATTTGAAATACTGGAAACATGGTAGGCCTAAAAGGTGATAAGAACAAACTGCACATGCTTGCAGTTTTCTTTTAGAGTAGTGTACTTTGTATACATTTAATTATCTCATTAAAAAAGTGAGAACAACAAATGAACCAAAGGGAATTTGTAAGGCTTAACTACCTCTAGCCTCATCCTTCTTAGGATATGCCACAAAGGACCCAATGAGATCAGACATCCTCCCAAATGTGGTCTCGGCTGCAGACTGATTGCGGGGCTGCAGAAGCAAGTAAAACAACAAACCCATGGTTATCGGTTCACTAAAATAACCGATCACTATACCAGTGTCGCTGGATGGTTCTAAAGGGGAAAAAAAACTGAAGTGTAGCAAGTGCTTTTCTTCAGCAAAACAGTGTTGCCATGTGGTGTGTATGCTTATTCAGTTCCATTAAAAAACAGTAGACAAAGACGAGCATAAGGAACAGTGTCATTAGATTAGAAAACAAAAGGAGAATCCAAGGAGATCAATCAGCATTATTCCTTCTACGAAAAAGCTCTGGAACTGTGTGACTCACCGTGGCTTTAGTGGAGCCCCCGTATTTGCTTTGGATCTGCAGAGACATTGAGCGGCACAGGATTCAGAACACAGCATGGCAAAGCAACCACAAGCCAAGAATCACGATGGCAACAGTCCTCACCCGAAGCGAGAAGTCGGTGGCGTCCACAATTAGCAAGCGCGCCTTGAAGTAGCGGGACAGAGCTTTCGCGAGCGACTGCAGGTAAGGCTCTGCAGAAACAGCAGCCAACAAGGTCACCATCATCCATCAGCGAAACAGGGGGGGACACCACACCACACCACCCTCTGCCCACAAAGCAAGCAGCGAACGGGGGTTGTTCTTGCGGCAAGAAACGGACGACGGAGAGGAAACGAACCTGTGGGGCCGGAGAGCAAGATGGCGCGGCTGGCGGCGGAGAGGTTCCGGATGTGCTTGGACAGCTCGGCGTTCTTGAGGTGGACGAAAGCCGCGCTGATGAGCACCTCCCTCGTCTGATCGCTGCAGAGGAATCACACTACCACCTCAGTCGCTGTCCGTGCCATCGTTGTAATAAAAAAAAAAGAAATAAACGAAACAAACAAACTGAAAAGCCGTGTGCTACGGTTTGTGTGGATCAAGTAACCCCTCTTAGCTTTTTCCAGAACACGGCTCCGATCGTGCCTGCCACTGGCCATCGCTTGTGGATAAAGAAAAGATATGTACCACTAGTACGAACTGCTAGAACAGAGGAACTGCTGGTACTGGTAGTACTCGAGTGGAGTGGAGTGGGGAGCCATCAGATTCATCGACAAGATCGAGTGTGCAGCAGCAGCAGCGCCGCAGATCGATGCGCCTCGAGCGATGTGTTGTGCCAAATCGGATCGCACTAACGAATCGGATCTTCCTCGATCGAATCCCACCCACCAACCGAATCGAAATCGAACTCGATTGCTATTGGAGTACCAACTTACCTGAGGTAGTAAGGGAACTCGTCGAAGGTGACGTCGCACTCGCGGCCGTCGAGGACGAGTCTTCGCAGCTCGGCCTCCAGGTCCGCGGCGCCGGCGCCGAAACCGTCGCCGTTCATCGACGGCTGTACCGCCCACTTGGCCGACGCGAGGCCCAGCCCCACGCCGACGCCGACGCCCAGGGCCGACACCAGCAGGCTCCTCTGCTCCATGGCCGCCGTCGTCAGAACAACTCGGAACCCTGCCCGATCGGTCGATCGATCGCCCGTTGGCTGCCGTCGGAGAACGAAGAGGTGGAGTGCCAACTGCCAAGTGGGGTGTGTGCGTGCGTGAGTGGGGGAAATGCGCCATGGCGGACGGGGGTGGGTGGGTTTATATAGGGAGGCGGCTGGCGGCGTCCCGGAGAGGAGAGAGGAAAAAAAAAAGGAGCTTGGCTTGGCGGCGAGGGCAGCATGGGGTTTTGCTGTCCGATGGAAAGTTAACTTTTTGCAGGTTGCTGAGTTGGTGCTGTTTCAGCCCAACGCTGGATACTTTGTTTCCTACCGCTTTATATATATATTTTTTCATCCATATTGATTTATTGACTACTTTCTCTATTCGAAAATATAAGGCATCTAATAAGCATTCAAATTTATGGTTAGGAACAAAATCTTTGAGCGAGAAGGTGCTCTTTTGCATGACTTCCTGTTTTGTCTAAAAATCGCTTGGATCCCTTATCTTACAAGATATGGAGAGAGGAGAATTTGATTTGGGAGCACGGCTCATCTGTCTATACTTGATTTAGGAAGGCCACCAATCCGGACAACCAATTACCTTCGTATTGCTGCCCATGCCTTGGATGTGACCCATCTATCCTAGATGGAGTACACCTTGTCTACATTGATTTGGTATGTCAACTTTTGGAGGTTCTCCCTTGGCAACGGCTCTCGCTGGCTTTGGCTTTGTTGTAGTAGTGGTATTGTAATGGGAATAGATGAGGATAAACCAACCTGATTTTCAGCACATTGTGGGTTGTTTAAAGGTACACGGTTCAGTAACGGTGTGATGGTGTCATGTGAAATCGAAGCTAACGACAACAACAATAATGTTTGGCAGCGCCCTTTGCTAGCTTGGTTTTCGCTATAACGTGAGCAGGTAAAGCCAAACCAACCGGCTTTAGAGGTTCCCGACTCTATCATTGTGGGTTGTTTCGGAGGTAAATGGTCTGTTGCTACAGTAACAATGTGCATGAAAACACTTTCACACGAGGCCTTCACTGGCTTCAACATTGCGGTTGTAGTGGCATTGTAACACGAACAAGCCAAAGCAACCGGCTTTAGCAATTGTAGCTCATTGTGGGTTGTTTGTGGAGATGAATATGGGTAACTGACACTCTTAGGTGAGAACACTATTAGACAACAACAAATATTGTTTAATGGTAAACTGTGTATATAGTGATGATGGTTTGATGTAAATTGAATTTCAATAGAAAGAACTTGTTCATAGTATATATGAAAAGAAAAGGTTACAAAAAGGGAAAAACCCATCTCAGACGCGATTTGATTTTAGAGTTACCTCTATCTACATGCCTTCCCCTACATGGTTTTCCTGCGAAAATCACCCACATAGCTCACATGCTTAACCAAATTCAACCCATTTCTGTAAATTTAGAACCACCAATGTAGTGTTTTTGTAATACTCTTTGTCGAAGTTAGATGCTTGGAGTTCCATGATCGAGTAACCTTTAGGGCTGGAGATTCGCCAAAAGAATCGGCGCGCGATGAAAGCTTACAATGATATGTCACACCAACATTCGGAATTTCATTCTAATAAAAACATTCGGAATTCCGGTATTTGCAAAAATGGAAAGACATGTTGCTGCTGAAAACATCTAGCCGATCTATCGATCCAAACAAATAACTATAATCTTGCCACTGAATTTAATTATGGACATAGGAAATTTCTCAGTTTGTTTGCCTGCGGGGACCAGGGCATGCTTGCATGTGATAGCTCTTAAACAAATCATTCATTCATTCACGATGAATGGAAAGGAAAAAGAAGGAGGATGGGGACGACGACGGCCAAAGGTCAAGGTCGGGCGTGTAGGGCACGGCGTGGTCGGCGTACTCGGGCCTGTTGGTGGGGACTCACTGACGTGCCCGTGTCACACCTGGACGTGGATCCGACTCGGCACCCGCTCACTAATGTGCCTTCATCAATTTTTAGTACTGATTATGATTTGCAAATATGTTCGTACATTGCAGCGGAACACGTCTAGAAGATTTAGTCACGTGACCATCTAGACGATTTAATGTTAGAAGGAGACTTCGTATCGTGTCCGAACACATTGCTTTAACTTATTCATATATAGTAAACGGCTGTAAAAGTGCTCCATGCTTTAGTATTTTTTCTTTAGAATAGATAAGATAAGATATATTTATGGGTATATAGACATAGATATACATATGTATCTCTCGCGATAAATATTCGGCATGTACATACCGAGGTACGTGTTGCCTTGGCCTTGCACTTAGTGTGAAAAAGAGAACTTCCGTGAAAGGCAGAGCAAAGCAAAGCAGAGGAAGATTGATGCATGTGGTTGTGCCCAGCACACAGTTGGCCGCCACGGGCGGCGAGCATTCCAAAGGCAAACCGACAACGTGCTGCCGTGCATTTCCTTGTCATTCATTTGCTGCTAACTTCCTGCCTCGCCCGCTCATTCGCTTGCACTAGTACAGTATTTTTTAAGAGCTAGGTCCGTACGGATCAGAAATGCTTATTGTACTGTATGTGTGAATGGGCAGCAGGCATAGTGGACCAGATGGAGCTACTTGGTGAAGTGGTGTGATGATCGACCCAATGGGGCCGGCAACCTGATTGGTGACCATGTTAGGTCAAGCCTGTTTAATATATTTATAAAAATGACGCCGCGCTGTGTGCCTGTCCCATCAAAACCATGCACTTCACTGATGATCTATGAGGTATCAAGTACATATGTATTGAATTGCACACTGCTACATAGCCTAAAGTTTAACTAAATAATAGATGAAAATATTAAAGTTTGTATCGACAAATAAGTATATTAGTATTATATTAATTTAATGGTATCCTTTTTACACTATTTTCAGATATGGGGAAATGGTATGGGCACAAAAAGCTAATAATAATAACCACAAGAAGGAAATCTAGAATAGATAACCATCGAGTTCTTCTCTGAAAATAGTGTAGCTATTAGCAACTACAATTAGCACTATATATAGTAATGTTTCATTAAAATTTTTAAAAAATTATCGGATCGGCGGACCCCGATGGCAAGTTGTAGCTTTACCCCTGAATAATCAAAAGGATTTTCACAAAGCTACATATATCAGAACTAAAAATTAGTGGTGGAGATCACGAGCTGTTTGTTTGGATCCAACTCTCCCTGGACTGGAAAAAGGCCAAATAATAGCTTAGCTTAGTGGAACACTCAGTATATGAGGTGATGTGTACTCACGGTCACATAGACATTTCAGCTGTGTGTGTTGCCATTGTGGGAATCTTTAGAAACTACATCAAACTTTTCATTCATGCATGTAAAGTGTGTACCTTTGACTCGGTGTTTTCTCCCTGGCCCGGCCAGACCGAGTTTGGCCGGCGTGCGAATTTGGGAAATATTGATGGCGCATTGGCATGTCACGCAATGTATCACTTATCATAGCATACATCTACTACTAATCTTAACAGAAGTTTCATCCGTATTTAGCATGTTCAGACGAGGACATAGCAACTTTCATATATGAAGAGAGAAGAAATGAGTTTCATATTGATGAAACTCTCTGGTTCCATACGGTTTAGTACTCTAGGATTTATAATGAAATATGCATAAAACAATATAATGAAACCACATCTCTAGAGGATTTCTTTCATTACGTTTTGTTTGACATACCATTCTCTAGCACACAGCTCTATGAACCTCTCCGCGCCTGTTAATAATAAGATGATTGAAACATAGGGAGCACCGAATGAATAATTGGATCGTACGGTTGGGGGTAAAGTTTGCACTAAAATACCACCGACTTGTTGTTGAGAGACCTGCACTGTTTGCTAAGCTAGCTAGCTTCCGAAAAGTAGCTAGGACGAGCGAGCACCACAGAAACTGAGCCCCCAAGTGGTGTCTGACAGTGAGTTGTTTACCAAGGTAGCTAGCGGTCCTGGCATGAAGACAATTCTTAGCCAAGAGGGCAACTGATAATTGGGGCGGCGACTATATATGGGTGCCTCCAACGTGGCAAAGTTGTCATCGATGCCTCCTTTTTGACGAGTCACAATCACAAACATCATATCATATCTCTCGCCAACTTGGGAGGTCGTGAAAGTTAAAAGGTTCGGTTTTGCAGAAAGCTACGTGCATCCACTACGAGCTACGGAGTATATATAGTACTCCATATATTTTGTACTCCGTACTGCTGCTGTATTACTTGTAAGTTGGTAGTTATTATATATATACACTCCTACTTATATATATTCACAACACATTTCTATATATACTCTCTCTCTCTATATATATATATATTTATTCAGATGTTTCATTTGTATAAGGGTTAATTAGCAACTAAGCAAGTCATCACACCTCGTCGGCCGTGACCGTTGTGCAAACCTTTATTATTATCTTATAGTATGTTTGGTGTCGCAGTCTCTCGGATGCTAGCTTTTCCCGTCAGCGTTTTGTTTTGTGTTTTTCTACTTGAAACAACTTTTGGACGTGTAAGGTGTTGCTTTCTACTGGCACCTTGAACGAAGCACAAGAATTCTTTACTTGCGGCGAGCGATCGACTTCGCTCCGACTTTTCCTGCCAGTGCCGGTGCATGCTACGCAGTACGACTACTCCTAGCTGGCTAGCTCTGTTTGCTTGGAGAGAAAGGTTCTTCGGCATTCAGCTCTCTTGTGCACTCTGACTACTGACTACATACATGTGTGCTGCATCAACTTTTGGTTGAGTTCGGTGCAACGCAACAAGTTAAGTATATAAGTTCTAGGCCGTCTACTGTGTCCATGCTACTGTACCCAGTGCAGGCAAATGTTCTTATAGTATATGCATGCCATCGAGTTCGTTGTCAATAGGTTGAAATCAGATAACTTTATTTATTATCTCATCTCTATAAAAGAAAAAGGTTCTGCATAGCTTGTCTATATACTATATATACATACTCCTACTCCTATATTTAAACGTAAGGCCGAGTTGACACTGCTTGCAAGTTTATCGCAACAAAGTTAAAGCGACGAATCGGTGCTCGTGCTCTGATGGAACCCATATGAATCGGACTTTGGTGTCAGATAAAAACAGATGGGGATCGAGACATGTCCCCGGGCCTGATGTGTTCGCCCTCGCAAGGACAGAGTTGCAAGGCAGGCAGCTGACAAACAACTTTTTTCAGAGTAGCGGTCTGAATCTTCTTCGCCCGTCCATTCTTCTTCTTTGTAAAATAAAATACTGTAACAACGTAGTACGGCTCGAATGTCTCTAGCCTGACGTGTTCGCGTCTACTGTTGCTTGGGCCCCCGGCTGCTGGACGTAGTAGGTTCGTGTTCGTCTAGCTGGGTCGTCGTCGTCTCTGGATACTGGACAGCATTCTTTGCGTGTGTGCACCGATCCGGATGCATGACCGGCTGCAGCCTGATGGGGCCCACCACCTGTCAGTAACAGAGTGGAGTAGCCCATGGCCATGGCCATGGCCATCGCCAGTAGCATCAACAACCTATCGATCTACGAGTACCCCCTGTGTTCCGTGTGCGTGTATATATAGGCACGAACTTGTACCTGTATACATGGATATATGATTCTTTGTGAGGGTATAAAAGGGAATCCTAATATGTGCGGGTATGGTACTATGATTTTTTCTAAAAAAATAAAGCAAGATTGCTGCCGATTATATTAAAAAAAAAGATATGGTACTATGGTTGGATAATACCTATCGTGTATAAACCCATTGTCATCCCTATACACATAGGATGACATTGTTGTGTACATTCTACTCCCCTCCAAAAAGGACGTAATTCTAGATTTGAATCCTATAAGTCAATTCTTTTACTTCGAGTTTGGTTCACGGAATGGCACCATGAGGAGTCATCCGATACTGCATCGAAACCTAAACTGACTTTGTTTGCTTTGGCAAAGGAACCTATTCACATAATATTTACCCGTCTCCTTCGGAAATAGTCGGTCGAATGCTAGACGCGCACATTGATGATAGTATCACACCACAAACATAACAACATGAACATGTCAGCACTCATATCCTCACATAGATTCTATGTAAATATGGAGTATCTTATCAATGAAATCCGGTAACGGATCTTTCAAAAAAGTATGTAAATATAGAGTATTAGTTATTTGATTGACTTAATTCATAATATTGGATCACTCTAACGACTTATTCGACATCATAAATATTAGTTTTTTAGAAATTTATTTAGTTAAATTTAAAAATATTTGACTTTTAGAAAAGTAAAAATTATATCTTTTCTAGATAAAGGGAGTGCGAACATAGTAAGAACATACGTATTCCCTTTGCCCCATAATGCTTGATGTCCTAGCGTTTGAAAAAAGTTTCAAAATACATGCATTCCCATGAGTGAGGAAGTGAGGATAAGATCTTGCGTGACCATATTATGTGTGCTTGGAATATTCTGATGCCGTGCCCCACCACTTTGCATCGTGCACTGCTGTTTGGCTCCAACATGCGAGCAGCAGAAGATTTGCAAAAGATATTCTCTACTGGCCTCTGCATCTAGCTTTAGTTGTAGGTGGCTACATAGCACTCGTCGTGTGGTCCCAGGCCTTGTTTAGATGACTAAAGTTAAAAAAATATATAATTGTAGTATTTTTTGTTTGTATTTGGTAATTATTATCAATTATATATTAACTAGGTTTAAAAGATTTATCTCATAATTTATAACTAATCTATATAATTATTTTTTTATATATTTAGTGCTCTATACATACGTAAAAAATTAATATGATATTGATGTGATAAAAAAAGATTGCAAAAAACTTGAAATTTTGAGGTGAAGCCCTAGTCTCTTTCTCTTTATGCGGTAGGGAGTAGTACAGACTATACCTACTATATATATGGCGTTTTGCTAGCTGTTCTATATTTAACATATGTTCGCTGAAGTGACCATCTCATGATCAGTACTAGTGCTAGTACTGTATGTACTAGTATATGCCAGCTATACTAGATACGAGTAGAATGTATCAACCAGGCATCTATCCTAGTACTATCTCCAACAAGTTCGTTAGGAGTGTAGTTAGGTTCCGAATAATCTACCTGTGCCTACACATCTCTTCCATTTCTTGGTGAGATCTTCAAAGAAATCGAATAATGCTATGTGTATGTAGTAGCGTGTGTAGTACAAGTAGCACAAAATATATATATACTTACTACGGAGTAGTATATTGAGAGAATGAGAGAGAGTGTCGATGTGTCATGTAGTGA